>DWQL01000724.1:0-13698 GCA_018231265.1 Noctuana haematospila | reverse complement strand
GGTATGACTTTAGTATTTCTTGAAATTGGATTTAGTTGTCTACAGGCTGCAGTAACCAATAAATATCAGTCAGGTTTGCTTCTTATTCAATATAAAATTAAAAAAACTATACAACTACGTGCATAAAACTCTTTGTTTTATACAAACGAGTGGCACAATAGAAAGTGTGTTGGTTATACTTTGCTATTCAGGACACTTAGAATACGGCTTTGCAAAGGTTCAAGCTAAGTAGAAGTGTTTTCACTTAAATATTTCATTGTGATTGTATGTAACTTAATTTTTTTGCCTTTGAGTCTGTATTCAAAGTGTGGATCAAGTTTAATATCAATATTGAAACGAAGCTGTGTAAATTTTTATACATTAAAATATTTGTCCAATAAGTCATAATTATCTACTAAATTTCATAAATTAAGGAGATAGTAATGGTTGAGTTGACGTCATATAGTAAAAGCTTCTTGAGCTCTTTAAAAAAAACATCTTAATTTGAATGTAATTTCATAACAATTTGGGAAAAGCGTTGTTTTAACTAAAGGCGCCGAGACCGCAGCTAGTGGCGCGGTGCAGTTGCCTCACTTTATTGCTGCAAGGAAACATTTATTACATGTTAAGAGCTCCTTTATGTCTATACAGTTGCCAACCGTCTAATAGACTACAAATGTATACGGAATGAGCGCTGTACATAATACAATAGGCGTTCGTTAAAAATCATTCTTTCTTTTTAACAATCGAGGTCATTCAATGTCGACGTGTAAAAACATAATTCTATTCTATTTCTATCGAGATCAAATAACTTATAATTTCATTCAGTTTTCTTTAACACAATATTGTTCTACCTATTTTTTTTTTATCGTAAATGGGTATTAAACGAGCATATAGACCAACAACTATCAAATGGTTACTGCAACCCATAAACACCCACCACCATTTTCAATCAAGGAGAAAATTACTATCACATATCATAAACGATTGCGATGCTACTCATGAGATCGCCTGAATTAACGGGCATCCACATATCCGAGCCAAAACACAAGAACTTGACTTGCTTTACGGCGAGTTACGAATGCAGTGGTGGTACCATGCTGGGCGAACTACAATCTACACTCAGCTTCATGCTGTTCACTCATAAATGAACCCACAGCGCTAATTTTCAGTGTTACCCGAAGTAAATTGGTAGGTTAGCTGACGCCTCAAATTATGAAATCAACATAAATGTTTTCATTATTTAAATTTTTTTTCTTTAGTTGTTTGTTTAAATACTATTTATCTCATGTTTTTAATACATTTCTATAAGTTTTTGCAGCATATAGATATTTACATTTTTTATTAAGAATCCTGGTAAAAGTTTTAAAATATCAAATAATAAATCACTAACACTGCCGCTTCAAAATGACAATATCGATGAATTTGATTTTCTAAGACCTTAGTTTACTTTGAATTCATTGGGGAAATCCTTCCCCTCCAGGGGTTTCTTTACATTCCCCTACTATTATTGGATTTCGCATCTGTGCATACAAACTTTGTTTACCAATGAAAAGTCAAAAGTATTATATTATTATGCTGTGTTTTCCTTTCTATATGTGGATGTAGTATGTAAATGTTATTACAGTGAAGCTCCCATTTCAATAGAAAACAAAGAATTTTATTTACAAAGTGGCATATCAAAACAGTCATATTATTTACATATTCATTAGTTACTCGTACCTATATACCTCTATAATTATCGGCTGCATCAGATGAGTGTTTGTTTTAAAATCTTACTATCTAATGATAACTATGAAGCAGATTTAAGGAATAAAAATAATACTATGACTCGAAAAATAAACAACCTGAAGTGACAGTCTGCAGGGCACATAATTTTTAAGATTTAAGAAAAAAAATCTTAAAGAAAAACGCCATACTACTACTAATAGGTACGAGTTATACATTGTATATAGATCGCTCTCCAACAAAGTAATAAACTTAAATAAGATAGAAATCACTTAATTCAAAAAGTGTTGAACTGCTACAAAGTGCCACTAATTAAGACGGGCTGGGAACAGTGGACTTCAGAAGGTTGACGAAGTACTCGTAAACCTATTAAGTAACAAAAGCCACATTTTGTTAATTCTATAACTCGTAATTGAATGTCTTTTTATTCTCTTCTGAATCAATTTCTAATTGGAAAATAACCATTAAATTCTTCCGCTCAGATATGAGGTAATTTTAAACCAGATTTCAATTCAATTACACTTTTAAAAATATTGTAAATGGAATCTAGCAAGCTGCACTCTCTTGGAATTAAAAGTAGATGAGAGTATAATATCTTCGTGCAAAATTCAAATAACGTTCGTATTGCGAAAATATCTTACAAATATAGGGTATTGAGTTTAAAAAGTAGGCAATACTGTATGAACTTTTTGTTCTAAAGTGTTTTAAAACAAAACCGAACAACCAATACTAATTTTGTACCTACTTCATAAGCTCCATGGGATTACGAGTAGGTATAATATTTCAAGAAGCGATACATGAACATCAAAAAAAAGTTTAAGCAAATAAACAAAATAATATAATTATTACAACATATTAGGTACACCGGTAATGTCTGAAATTAATTGAGGATGTCTGGTTTGATACTAGGTGGCCTGTATGCTCATTGTTAGTTTTAACTTAAAAAACCCTAAAACGAGAACAAAATTAAAATAAGCATTACAGTAAAGGAGCTTTAAAAATCAGTTCAGTGAATTTAGGAAAGCACAAATAAATCTAAAAGGAAGACGTGACGAAAAATTCAGGGTTGTAAAACGGAAGGTCTTTTCTTTTTTTATATGCCTCTACCTAGAGTAAGTCAATGAAGGAATAATCATGGATCGCGCTCTGGACTCTTTCTTTCAAATGGGTACCTTTTGTTTGCAATAAGTACAAGAAAGGTAAGTAAGTCTGTTGCTTTTAAAACTTTAAAACTCAATAGAAAACAGGTAAACTTACGGGCTTCGCACTTTTGAAAATTGAATATTTGCCTCGTGGACACATTTAAGTTGAACTTAAGAAAGTTAGGTATACGAGTAACTTAGCCTCATCATGTTTTTAGAGCGTCCTTTTTTGGTACTTGGTCACGCAAAAAAAGTCATAAGAAACTATACATTTTTAGGACATTTTAATTACAGTCATATTGTTATTTATGAGTATTTTATTTAAACATAAATATGAAAGAATCTTGCAGTAGGTAGCGGCTGAGATAATTAAATTGGATCTTAATACGAAAAGTTAAAGTTCTAATTATCGCACATAAAGTTGGATGGAAATTTTCTGTTTGAAGAAGATAAATGTGGACAGAAGTGATGAATAATGGAACTAGACAGAGTAGACAGGCATTTTGTATTCCTTAAGAATTATGTCGATAAATAAAATCATTTTTTATATCAACACCGTAGATTTAAACATAAAATACGGTTGATAGCTTCATTCAACGGTCTACCTACTTATAAAAATAGATTAAATAACTATATGATAATGACACAATCAATTGAAAACAGATCTTACTCGTATATTCTACAATTCCTTGTTGAAGAAAATCAATCTAAGCTCTACATGTTTTGTGTGCACATTGCAGCTTTTGTTCAAAATACAATAACTTTGTACTTTATAAACACTTTGTTTCAAGCGAAAAAGAATCAAACTCGCAAAAGAGTATGAATAACTTTTTGAGCCAACAAGAGCTAGAAAACTTCCGTAGAGTAGTTGAAACCACAGATGTTGGTAGACGTACGAGTAGATAACACTTATTTACATAATTTGCTTGAATAGCATAACTGAATGTAAAATAATGAAGTACGTAATGAATCCTGTCCAGAGCTTACTTCTTATTTCTAGTGCATTTTTTGACAACAGCAAAGTAAATCAATCTACTACTAAATCCTTACCTTTGTATACTTATATCTATAGATGAAACAATATACAAATATCAGTACAAGTATTAGCCCTGGTACATTAACGATAAGCTTATTGCCGCAACCTGGGTTTTAGTGCCGACTATAAATAGGGTTCTTCCATCTGAATGTCCGGCAGTTGCTACACCTAGTAATCCCCTAGAATTAAAGGGGATCGAAATAAAGGAACTCGTATTTCACGGACGTTTTGTCGAGTTGCATAATTGCCCTAACATAATGTGTTATATTAAAGCTATAAAATACGTTCGTTGCTTTAAGTTTTTATTGCTGTGAAAATGTTATTATAATAATGTTATGTTGGTAATCGACTTTTCAAATACTAATAAATAATGTAGGTATATTTAACCTTTCCTTTTTTATTTTCATTTAAGCATAAGCTATATAAAAATGCTAATAAATTTGATAACACAATAAGTGGTAGGTAGCCCCCGTGGCTTATTCTGGCTAGTGCAGCGGCGGCGGTGTTCAACGCGCAATAAATATTGAGGTACTTACGTCCTCTAACATTAATCACGCCCACCTGTTTTCTTCGCCAAGTGATAACTATAAAATATAGTATTTTTTTAAATATTGTAACCAATACTCTCACGTGGCGTTACGTGACGCCTAAATTGAGCAATGAGATAGATACATAACACATATTGACCAAAGAGATACATGAGTTCTCTGCATGGGTTTGATTGCACGGTAACTGTCTAAAAAAGAAAAAAAGAACAAGAGCTAAGTATAAGCAATAACTATTTCTTTGGTGAAAAGGAAAACATCGTGGTATGTAAGTATGAAATGAAATATTATATCATTTGCCGAAATTAATGGCAGCCATCTCTTCTTGATTGCCATAAAAATGAAACGGAAAATTTTAGGTATTTTATTGGAATGAAGTTCATATTATATATCTAACTGAAGCTACAAATAAGCATTAGAAATCAGCGGTACCCCATGTGGCTTGTTCGTACTCGTACAGTGGCGCTCCAACGCTATAAATAGAACGGCACTCGCACCCGCCACGATTAATCACGACCACCTGTACTACTCCTGAAAGTAAACCCGGAAATGCAAGCAAAACATTCTACCACATTACAAAACTAATTTGTAGCCATTATGCATTTCTCTACCCTTTACATTGAACGTAATTTATAACGCGGACTTCAGTAGTTTGTGAATAATTTAGTAAAGAATTGATATTTATTATCAAAATTTGTCGTTTAGCGCTATTTTTAGCCAATGTATATGTTGTATCTCTATATTATGTTATTTGTTTTTGGGGTTTACGTTTTTAAGATTTTTGCGATCATCAAATGGACATAAAAATATTCGACAAAATAATGCCTATCTCTAGAATAGACGCTACCTTTCAATGAAAAAAATGTAAATGAAAAAACGACTGTTATCTATTTAATTCATACTTTGTTTGAATTTTTCTTTAAAAGAGTATATAAATTACTATTATGACTCTTCCATTAACTATACATATTTTTATATTTCATTCTTATTTTCATATTGATTGGAATTTATTGGAAATCCTTGTTAGTTCTGAATAATAAATAATAATACAATATATTGAGGAATATTAAGCTAAAATAGATTAAAGTCCAGCTTGTTTTGTGACCGTTGACGACTATAACACGAGCATAATGCTCATAGGAAGCGTAATATACTCGTACCTACAGGAAAAGCTATGCACCCAATTCGTGCAGTCCAGTCACTTCCGAGTTTTAAATTCAAAAAATTAATAGGGCATTTAAAGCATAAAGTGGAAGCAAAACGAGAAAAATAAAAGAAAATTTGAGCATAGAAAGCCTAGCTAACTCGTAGGAGAGCGGCTTTATGGATTGCGACCGGAATTCTATCACACAAAAGAGACCATTTGTTCGACAGAACGATAGGAATTTACTTGATGTACCTTTATAACGAATCTTTCCACTTTAAACAAATATTAATTTATACAACCGGAGAGCTATACATTTACTAAGTATAGGATTACCTACATAAATTTATAGTAATATAATAGTAAGAATCATATATAGTTTTAACTAGCATTGTTAGTTACCTACGTAACGAAAACTGACAGTTGTTAGCTGACAACTTCTAAGAATTTAAACAGTATTAGGTAATAAAACATTGCATTAGATATTAAAATGTTTATTTACAAATAAAACAACTGAACCATAAATTTGTAATACAGATACACGAGAATGATTAAAATCCCATTAGGTTTAAGGTTTCTTGAACGAAAAATAGAAGAAAACACATCAAAGCTTTTATCCCCGATGGATTTAAAGCGGGAAACCTGCCGTTCGTAGCGGAGCCTTACGTGATGTACCTACTATAAATAAATAGTTTGGCCGTAACTGCCGCCTCTCGAGACCAATTAATCACGTGTAACACCTGTGACTGTGCTTTAATACCGGGAGACGGACAATAGATACCTACATTCTACTACTAAATTAGTAATTAGATCGCACACTACACTTCTGTTAAATTTAATTCAGTAGATATGTGGTGGGAGCTTTTGATGTGTAAAACTAGCTTTACTGGATTTGACAAAACTTAGATCTATATTTCAATTTTCATATTTACCAACTGTTCTTTAAATTTCTTTAAGTTGTTAACACCTACCACTTGAAGCAAGAACAAGTTAAGTTACGAGAAAAGTTTAAATATTTGTAACACAAGTAGATATTATTATACATAATTATGTAAGTTGTCATCTTTACTAACTGCATTTTGATAAAATGGTTTACACCAAACGCCAAACTGAAATCGTGCTTCAACGCAAATTGGAAAAAGCACAAATAAGTA
Source organism: Noctuana haematospila (assembly GCA_018231265.1). Classification (NCBI taxonomy): domain Eukaryota; kingdom Metazoa; phylum Arthropoda; class Insecta; order Lepidoptera; family Hesperiidae; genus Noctuana; species Noctuana haematospila. The sequence continues at coordinate 6,970 of DWQL01000724.1, read as the reverse complement.
AGTTGGTAATTCAGCATAAGTTTGCTGGAATATTTTTGAGTAGAGCCAGGTGATACTTGTGTCCATCTGCATTTCTGCAGTGGGAGCGCAGACGCTCGTAAATAATCCTTTGGACCTGAAAAACGTTTCAGTGAATCCAATAAAATACGTATCCGCAGAGACTACGCCGCAGTGAGCTCGTTACCACGCCTAGACGATTTATTGAGATTTGAAGGCTGAAATATTGTAGGTATTTCATTTTTAAAATCGTTTATGAAATACAAGTTTTGTTTTGCATTTGTGTTTCAAAATTGATTTAAAGCCGCCATTTCTTGCAGCCAACTTTAGTTTAGTTATACTCGTACGTTGCTTTTTTAGGATCATCCTGAAAAGATCTTTTGCATCTCTAATTCTTCACTGTTTTTTCATTCATTTGTTTTGTAACTAAAGTATAACTGCATAATAAAACGAGTAAAAACCTTATTCAGTTTTTCTTATCTGTTCTTTTTAATAACGTTTACTCGATAACGGTACTCGATAGTTTAATCGTTTTTGAGTTTAAAGATTTTATAAAACATCATTCTTAACTGACATGACATGTCATGATAAAAGCAGAACAACATCAAAATATTACCAACACCATACCAACATGAAGAAAAGTTTTAGTCACGCCATCTGCATCAGAAAGAAAAAGTAAAATCGAAATGACAGCAAGGGACGAGTTGGTCTACTTTGACAACTTAACTACCCATCTATGCTTGATTCGAAAATAAACGTAGGGCCGCAACTGTGCGGTAAAAGTGGGCGAAAGTTATATAGTATCGTACACGACGGTTTATCCTTTATAATGAAGTTAATAGGCCCCAAAAAAAATTAGGTATAACTATATATCGTAATATCTAGGTTGTCAACGACATAGAGGAACTTTGATACATAGATAAGAGATAAGACCCATATGGTTTTATGGACGTTTAATATTCTGCTTGGTCTTCATTATAAATGTGAGATTCGCACATGGCCTGAGGCACTAGCTTTTCATGTGACATGGGACACAATGTAGTAAAGATAAGGTGTTCCTTTCCAAGCCAGTGGCTCTATTGTCAATCTCTTACGCAGCGACATGCTGAAAGGAATGGCCAGCAGGGTCGGCACAGACCTAGTACGGGTAAAGATTAGCAGTAGTGATGAATGACGTTATCGCCTGCAAAGCTGTACCGACGTATATTTTAAAGATAAAACAAAAATCTCGTTTTAATTGTTATAGGTACAAATGTATTTAGAAAAAGGTTATCAAATAACGCGTACCTATTACACGTCTATTCAAAACCAAAAATGAAAACCTTAATTAAGTAAAAAATTAGAAATGGCAACCTATGAAAGGAAATTAATGAAACACACCCAAGCGTGGCGCTCGTACTCCAAGGAACAAAATACGCATTCGTGTATATCAAAGTCAATTTCCTTCGTAATAAATCATAGTAACGCATTTGGCCGCCGAAAATAATCTCGGAAACAAAGAATTTCCTTGCAAGCGATAAAATGATAAGAGGAATAAAATTTAGACAGTTTAGTTCTCCTTTAGTGAAAATGGCTTCCTTTAGATAGAGAAAGCGTATAATGGAATGCAATAACTCTTGACCGGGTGTGCGAAGAAATAACAGTGTGTCATATTTCACAACCCTCCAACATTTTTATAAAAGCGAACCATCTGCTTTTGACCCCTCGTTCTTTTTGTTTCACGCATTATTTCTATATTAGTAAAAATAAGCTTGGCTCACGACTCGATTTATCGACGTGGGACGTAGGTATTTTAAAAACTTGACTTCTGTTTAGGTTGAAAAGGTTTTGAAAAATACTAAAGTAGAAAAAAAAGGAATATCGAAAAGCACCACTGCAAAAAAGATATGAAGACCACGATAAATACGGATACATTTTCAGTTACATTAAGATATTGAATTATTCTTTGTAACGGCAAGTTTCTCTCGAGTACCTACATTTTTGTTACCAACGCCTTCGTTCATAGAATTCCATTGCTACAATTCTCTAAGAAGATTTACTCGGAATTTGCACATTGACTGACCTGAGCTCCGACTTACGTGTATTGCCTTCCTATATTCGTACGTCAATGTTTACCTTTCTTATTATTACAGTTAAGCCGATTTTAAAACAGGGATTGATAACGTCCGTGTTATATAATAATACAAGATTTAAAAAAATATAATATTACATTTATTCTAATGAGAAGAAAACTACGGTATTGTCTTAAACGTTTTTTCGCCGTATTGTAAAAAATTTTTAGGTATTACAGGCCTATGTAGGTAGTTATGTACATTTTTTTAGCGGCCGAAAATGGTTATGATGTTTAATACAAATAAAAATGCACCACGGGAATTACGGTCTCAAGCCTCGTATTTTACAACAATGGTTTTTGTGAATATATCAAAGTTACATAAAAGTTTTTGACGGCTGAATTGGTGGAAGAGTATAAATAAGTTAAAAAGAGGCATAAATATATATAACTCTATATTTTCAAAGAGTACGTATTTACTCTTAAGTCTTCCGAAATAACATAATAATAGACGCATGAATAATTTAATAATGAAGTTGTAAATAGCAAGCACAACAATGACTTTCGCCAAAAATGTCAAAATACAAATTCTCTACTGCTAGCACGCAGAAACCTAGCCTCGTCTGCTCTAATCTCTTTAGCTCGCTTCCTCTCTTCATCTACTCTCCTCTACGTGGTCAAATCTCTCCAGAACTCCTGGCTTCTGACATTCTTCCACTAGAAGTGATAAATTAATTATATGATATTATATTCAAGGGGGAAAAGCTTCCTTATAATCAGCTGATTTATATAAGAAAGTAAATTTAATGTAAATATCTGCATTTCTATGTTTTTGTATCCCTATAGCTAGATTTCGGACTCTTTGTATATTAACCTTAAGCAGTCGGATCAAAAAGATTTATGCGAACAAAAAAATCTTAATAGAAGGGCAACCGTTCACTTCGTCTATAAAAACTTTGGGGAGTGAACGTGTAAGGAATAAGCGTCACCGGAACTGGGGTGACTGCGGTCATTTCGCTAAACGAAGATCAGAATCGCAAGCTGTTAGCATAGAGATTGCGATCGAATGAAAGCCGCCTGAAGTATTCCATCCCGAAATCGAGGGGCACCGAATATTGCGACCCACCAAAACAACCCAGTTGTGTTTCTTCTAATATTCTCCCAAGACATTTGGCCCCCTTTGATTTTCTTCACTCCCTATGAATTCGAAGCATTTATTAGAACCAACTGGCCCCACACGTTTGCATATTAACATAACGAGACAAGACAAATATAAAGCCGATGAGATACAACTGGGGTAAGAATAATAAATAATTGACCTCATTTTATGGGCACCGTACTTTCGTTTCCTTAATAATAACTTTTATGGTCGCCTTCATCAAAGAATTTCTTACATCTGACGCTATAAATATCTAATACTCGACCTAAATTAATATATTTCAAAGTCATGAAGAATAATACGATTCCGCAACGAATCTATTGAACCTATTGAAGTGAATTTCTTTTATAAAATGAATGACATAGTCAAATAAAGGAAAAAGTACGCCTTGCGAAAATTTCAAACCAATCAATTGTTTTGTATTGAGAAAAGTTTCTTTGTCATTTGATCGATGGCCTCTTGTCCATTAGGGACCTTTTAAAAGTTGTCCTTTGATTTCATTGTATATTTTAACAATAATCACCAAGTTTTTGAAAAAGAACTTTCAGTTCCTATTGTAAAATAAATAACCATCAATCATGAGACATCCTTGTAATTAAAGGGCAAAAGGGTGGATTCTGTAAAAGTTTTTTCGGTGTAACTTGTGAGAGTAATATTTTGTTGACCCTAATATTTGAAATTTGTTATTTTTATTTCGGTATCAGCAATCAAAGCGAAAGATCGTAAATATAAGATTAGCGGGGGTCGGCAGCGGAACACCCGGAGGCGGCGCGGCGGGTTTGCAGAAGGTGCCAATATATTTCCTGACGCCTGAACGGTCAGGTAATTGTGGTTGAAACTTATCTCAGAGGGCGAACGTGAGCTGAATACCAAACAGTTCACAGGTCTTGTGCAAATTATAAATGTTATTCTCGATGTTTATTCGTGTTTCGCAATTGAACACGAAGTTGAACCTTTTTTTCATTTTTTCCTTAGTTATGTATAGGTATTAAATTTTTGTTGATGTATAATTAAATTTATCATTTATAATAAAAATTCTCTTTCTATTACTTGTGCGGTGTCAATAAGGTTACAGTAAACCTATCCCTAGGTACTGGGTAAAAGGCTACTCGTAGTTCCTCAGGAAATTGTAGATAGGTAGGTACATGTATCTAACACTTTTTAGCTAAGATTTATGTAGTAACATTGTATAAGTAGTAAATCAATAAGTTATGAATATACTATTTTTATATTAGAATCTGTAATTAAATGTGCTGATTTAGTCAAGTCTGGAAAAGATGCCATAAAAATGAATTGAAAAGTACGTCAAAGGGCTTATTAGTTTTTTACCGTTGACTCAAGTCTTCGGCAGGTTTCAAAGGTTGGCTGAATCACTGACTCATGCCTCTGTATGTACCAAGTCTATACTTTGTTGAATTTATTTAGTATATAAGTCGCAAAGAATGAAGGTGCCTTAAGTTGTACTAAAAAAAAATATTTATAACGTTACTGACAAAAGAAAGTAAAAATGTAATAATATTTTAAGTTCCTTTATACCTACTGTAATTATGTAATATAAAGGCGTACTTATTATTTTATTACTTAAAATCTTTGGCACGTACACTTGGTTTGGAGCAGATTTAAAGAGGTTTATTTACTGCTACTAAATGAAATGAGAACTGAATACAACTAAAAATACCTAACGTGAAAGTATAATAAATTCAAAACTTTTGTTCTTACATGACTGAATATATTTTACAGGTGTACTTATACCTATAAAATATATTCATACATCCTTACAAGACAACATTTCAAGTTTTTAATTTGAAGACATTAAGATTTGTTACGAAGTTATTATAAAAATAAATCACAGGAGATTATAATTACATTAGAATATCTGAAACATTATCATCATTCATTCATCGGATGTGGATTCGAGCACGTAAATATTTCGCTAAACATATATTTGTCACTGCAACATATAGAATTACCTCGAAACTAAAACAACCAAAAATATTTGCTCCCATGGTTGTAGTCCTTTAAAAACACTCAATTCATTACTCTGTGACAAACTTTTAAATGGAAAATAAATTTATTGGTCGAATGAGTTTCAGCAGCGCAAATACTTCAGGTTATCGATTGGATCGCAACATCGATTTCCTTTCAAATTGATTGCAGATAACAGTGACTTTTTTTAAAAGCTTGTTAAAAATATTGTAGTAGTTGCATTCAATTATTTTGACGAAAATATATTTATTGAAAGAGGAAACTTTATGCTTTCTAATTCCTGATCTTATTGCAATATACATACACAAATGTTTTATTGATAAATTCACTATACGAATAATTCAATAACAAGATAACTGAAAGTTGACATATTACAACAGCTCACTTATACACTTATACTTATAGTATACAAATATCGGGAACAGCACACCACTAGACTAAAACTATAGGTTTTAAACTTAATTTTTCTCGCCATTGACGCCATAACTAGTTTGCAACAAAGTGTCGGTTTTTGTATAACCGAGTTTCGCTAGTTCATTGCAACATAGTCCGAAGTTAAGATAAGCTTTTAACACTTACTTAAGCTGTCCGTGATGTGGTTTCGCAATGAGTAGTCAGTGTCACATATGAAAAAGTGTTATTATGCTTCACTCCTTTATTTTAAAACAATTTATAACGAAGCTTTAAAGGCATAAAAAGCGAATCGGTCTGTATTTTTAAATGAGTCATTAAAAATTGTTTAACCCAAATTTAACGATTTTATACTTAACGTAAAAACTGCATTTGGAAATTAGATTAGATTGCAAACGGAAAAATATTACCTAATTTCAACATAACAAGGAGAATAGGTCCCTACTCTTATTATTAAATGCCTGTTCAGAACAAATTTAAACACTTGGTGCAGAATCAGACTGCACTAGTGTGTGCGGGGGAAGTGACTGACTAAACAGTTTGCCACAATGCAATTTTGAATACAAGTAGATATCGACATTTTTTGAATATTTTGTTAATTTTTGGTTTAAAATTAAGGAAGTGTCACTGTAATAGTTATTTCGAGTTTGAGTCGTAATTATTTAAATATTTTAGTGTACCTATATGTAAAGCAGTTACTTATTGTTAACGCAAGTAGTTCCAAGAACTTACTAAAGTTGTAAAAAGTCACATCCTAGTTTAATTAAAGTTAGCATATATATTCGAATACCAATGTTTCACGTGAAGGTCATAATATATTTATTATAATGTGCAGAACTTAGAGCTCAGGGACACAGTGGAAACAAAACCGATATACGGTTATTCCCTGACAGCTGAGCTCTTAGGTGATTGTGGCGGAAACTTTTATCGGATGTCGAACGTGCGCGAAATAGCGATTCCCGTGAGCTCACCTGCTTACATCGACACACTGGCAACTGGAAGCGCTGCAAACTTTACGATTAGACCTTCGAACAGCTTTAACAAGTTTTTGAAATTGGATACAATAATAATGCGCAATTTGAAACTGCTTTTACAACAAATGCTCAATACTTAGTTGCTTACTTCGTTGCTCTGGCGACTGGAAGTGCTACTGTCATTGACCGCTTCTACTTATATTAAACGATACGACTCATTATTGTTGTTATGTCTGTGCCGGCATCGTATCGTGTTGCTCAATGAAGAATCGCCCAATAATAATGTAGAAAAAACTGATTTAAATTTTTAAAGTTAAATTCACAATTAATGCACAATTTGAACTTGCTTTTACTTATATAACTCAATTTTCTTTTGCATCGTTACTCTGGCGA
>DWQL01000723.1:0-13704 GCA_018231265.1 Noctuana haematospila | reverse complement strand
GGAACTTGGAAGTTAGAAATATGGTATTTGCGTTAGAATTATGTTATATAATATGATATTAGTTTAATGTATAGTGTTGGAACATCTTCTTTTATTATTTAATATTACTGTTATAGGCAATATTTTTTTATGGTTCAGAGCGTAAGCAGGGTTGATGTTATTCAAAAACAGATGTTATTAACAAAAAATCCCTATTCGTAATTTTAAATGTAAGTCTTAAAAATATATTTGACACTTATTTCTGTTTAACTATGGATTGAGAAAATGTTTGTCTTAATAATGTCCTACCGATTCTTACCAAAGCCCTTAATTTCTGTGAAAGATTTTGTTAAGCTAATGACATAGGTATACGTATTATTTATAAGCGTAGACAGTAAGAAAAGATTTCCAATGTTATAGTTACTCTGCTCAGCGAATTAAACGCTGTATTTGGGTTTTTAATAATCTGTCCCACGTTAGGGTTTTAACAGAAATAGCCATTTATGACGTCAACGATTATACTTATTATCGACTGTCAAAAGATAACAGTGAACGTTCAAGTAATGAATTGGAAAAAGATAACGTTTTAAGTGTTTATTAAAAACAAGCTTTTCGTATTATCTTTATAAGTGTAAGTGCGTAATTACTCGTACATAGTGATGTAAATAAACAGAATGGTCGACCTCCACACATCACATAAACGAAATTTACGCAATAAAATAAAATTGATAGTATGAAATCCATATGAAATCAATAAAAACTTCTTTAGCTTATTAAAGTATACAGTCTATAAAAACAAACATTACTTTTCACAGTTTATTGTGAAACTGCAAAGTGAAACTGCAATTTATAAAGTTTTAAACGTCTAGTATAAAATCTTTTGTCAACAGGTACTGCCAGGGCAACGCGAGATGCCGTACAAATGGGCGGCATATTTGCTGTTTCATATGCATTTCGCACAGATCTTTCACACAGCTTCCATATGTCTCACGCTCTCGCTCGCTGTGTGGCGATACGTTGCGATAAAGTAAGTTTAGTCTTATTTTATTATCAAATTTATTTGTCATTAAATGGTTCGTTAGTGTCTATATACATTTTTAATAGTACCTACAAACTTAACGTCCGACAGGGACGAAACGAGTCTACCCTAACATTCCCGGATAATACACGTGAGTTAAGCCGTTTGTACTATTAAAAATGTATTTGTCTGATTATTAACGATAACTTTTTTTACAAAATCTGAAATCGCAAGACTTTATCCGTTTGCTCAGTTTAGAACTATTGCATGGCAAATAGGTTTTAAAATGTTTTCGTAGTGTGTAGAACGCGGGATAAGTGTCCCAGTGCTATTAATGGAGGTCGTGGTTTCGAATAACTTTAGCGGTAAGAATTTTTTACCGGCGATTTCATATTATAAACGTATAATATGTGACCATCACCATGTGATGCCATTATTCCTTATAAATGAGTATAGGCAGTCATAACGGATAGCAAGAGCAGGTTAATAGGAAGCATTTTTTTATATGGCGTAGAGGTCACTTCTTTTTTATAAATTTGTCGGGTTTCCACTCCAATATTTTTTTTAACTATATTTCCTTAACGTTTTTACGCTGTCATTCTTGAGCTGTGACAAAAGTGTCCTTGCTGTTTTTTGCGAAAAGCACTTTATTAACTTAAATGGAGGTCGTGTAGTACAGATCTCTAATGTTCTATGAAGACTCGTTAGTACGAAGAAAGCTGCAAAAATTACACTTTGTATGTGGCTTTGTTCCTGTGTAATGGGGCCAACAAAGGCATAAATTGAAAATTATAATAATGATATAGAGCCTTGTCATCAACCCCTATATAACTTTCTTGGTTCGTTATAAAGCTATTTAGAGCTTTTAAAAACTTTCTAAAATGGGAAATTCTGTACCTTTCTATATACGAGTATCTGAGTTAATTAATTAATTAATTTATTTATTTATTTATTTATTTACACAACATAATAATATTATAAACATTACAAAAAGAAGTCCAATTTATAGTAAAAGCACAGAGCACAAATGGTACCCGCACCTCTGCAACTGGAGCTCAGGATCCCTCCTTCTTAACAGATGGACCTCATGACCTAAAAACATACTGATAATATAATAAAATGAGCGATATTACTTTGCACTCCCACTTAATACATATTGTTATAACTTTTGTTCACAGATACTCTGATAGAAATCATGTGTTGTGCACGGAAAGGCGATGTAGTACAGCCATACTGAGCAGCTTTATTCTGCCACCCATTTTGTGTATACCCACTTTTATGGTAAGTAATGAACTTGGACATTTTACTGTTTTATTAACTCGTTTTTATTGGCTTACCGGTAACTGAGTAAAAAAATGTTTGGGCTGATATTATGTCAGTCGGATGTCAATGCAATATCAAGGGTGGCCTAACTTTTTGCGGTGGACTGCGAGGTTATGCCTATAAGAGAAAGAAAAAAAGATTTTTATGATAAGTTTGTAAGAATTAAGTACCTATTTGTTAATAAAATTTTGGGTATAATAATAAACAAAAATTTTATTTTACACTACGCTGTTACGTTTTCGGGTGAATATTTGGCACTAAAAGTGTATATTCTCTGTGTTTATGAGTACCTACTGTAGACTGTTTTATAGTTTTTAAAAATTAAGTTTTAAATATTATCTTGCGACTGTATTACTCGTACATAATATACCCCTTAAAGCTAACGTTTTTCTCTGTTCTCGTACGTATTGTGTAAGAAGGTCTATCTTTCTCAATGTGACTGCAGCCAATATAGACAATCTTTCCCCTTGATTAAACATCATCCAAATCACTTCATTCGTTTCCAAAGAAAATATTTTTGTGGTAAAAGTTACCTTACAAAATTCCTTTCATTTTTCCCACGAATCATTTACCTAAATCGGGGATAAAGGGAATACTTTTTATACGACCCCATATACTGGAGACAGGCCATTTCCTAGATGACCTCTGAAAGTAAATTTTGCGTGAAAGTAATTGCGGAATTACAGTCTAATCTTCTAATCCGGTATGAAATAGATTCACGCTGGCTATTGTTGCGTAAGGCAATGAAAATACGAGGCGCAAAGTTTTATTTAAGACTTAGGTCTCATGAAGCTTAATTTTATTTCTCTTCCGTTTATGCTCGGCACAATATTATTGATAATGGAGAATCGTTTCAACAGGTATTTGACATTCATACAGCAGTTGTTTTAGAGCCAAATGGTCCAATGATTCTCTATCACGTGGACGCAGACGAAGAAGGTCAACTATACCAAATAAACTTCTGGGTTCACTCTGTCGTAATAAAGTTACTACCCTGCTTCATACTTACAGTAATAAGTTTATGGCTAATAAGGGAGGTGTACAGTGCTAATGAGCATCAGAAGAAAATAAGAGTATATAATGCTTGCCCGACTAGCGACATGACAGTAAAGCGACAGTGTAAAGGTGACAAAAGAATGAATAGAACGACTAAAATGCTCGTAGCGGTTCTATTGCTGTTTCTGGTGACGGAGCTGCCTCAAGGAATTCTAGGTCTTATGAGCGGATTATTGGGGCGATGTTTCTTCAAGCGATGCTACGATCTTTTCGGGGAACTCATGGATGCACTGGCACTCTTGAATGGAGCTATTAACTTTGTGTTGTACTGTTCGATGTCGCGTCAGTTTCGGATGACATTCCGGCAGATGATGTGGAGATCTCGCCTTCACCGGTGGCCACCTACAGTGCCATCGCATTCCGATGGTTTGAACACGTACGTACCTTATGATACAATATTTTTTCGTACCTACTTGTAAAGACTTACCTATCGCAGATTCCATAGAGAACCTCTCCTTATCATGAATACTTTCGATTACAGATACCCTTGTAATTTCACTTTAGTAGGTACCTATTTACAAAATATTTTATCTCAACTTAAGGCTGAAAAAGTAATTGTAGAAATCCTCTTATTTGTCTTAATGTAGAAAATGAGACAATTTTTCATATCTAATTGAGAACTTATCTGAATGTTATTCTTTCGTCTACTTTTGATTTCTCAGAATTTATTTGCTCAATGAATTGGACATTTTCATGAAAATGAGCTATTACAATAAATAGGATTTCGAAAACGAGAAATAAATGCTTATTCCAATTAGTCCCTCTTGTTGAAGTTAATGAAATAATTTTGGAATTTTATTTGAAGTAGCTCTAATAACTTTTAGGCAGCCGTCAAAACATAAATTTCGCTATTTTATTTTCTAAAAACAGATACAAAACTTTAAGGCATAACATACTAAAGATATACCTAATTAGATTGCGAAGGTAACATTTATATTTGTCACGTTCCCGCGCTGTAAATAAAATTTATGCCATAAGTACGATAGATGGACGAATTTTATGTGATTAATTCATTACAGTGTGAAAACATCGATACCGTGAAAACGAGTCGTACAAGAGAAACACGCGGACATACTCGTAATGCAGCAATTTGTATGAAACTAGAGAACTTTGCATTGTTACCCGCGTATTGTTGACTATTGGTTATAATGGGGGTGTTCGTGAAGTAAGTGAAGTGTTATATAAAAGCTATAGAAGTAACGTGAGTTGCTTCACAGAGATGTTACAAGGAATAGACTGACATTACGCTTGCATACTACGATATTCACTCGTAACACACTGAGTTCATAATAATATACCCATACCATGCTATGACTATTAGTGCGACAGCAAAATGGCATAAATCGAATGTACACTCGACTACTGAACTGGAAGAGCCCATGAAATTTAACTGCAATTACTCTATTTTGATTACCTGATGTAAGCCACGCCTATTCGTCACCCAAAAAGTGGTAAAAAAAAGTTGAAACGGGTTTCTTTCGATTCTAACGGTTTGTATTGTCGGTCTATTTTTGTAAAGTATTTGTTTTTTACTTTTAAATTTACTATGGTTATATTGTTTACCAGTTTTAGAGTGGCGTACCCGTCTTCGTGATTGAAATTGGGAAAACGTGTTTAACTTCATAATAAATATTTAAGAAAAGCTTACCTACATAATTTTCTTTCGCAATCGCTTAAGCTTTTGAAGCAGGTTTTGAAACGTTTATATTGTTATAATCGAATCTGGATGACTATTTTTGTTCTAGTTCTGAAGGTTATATAATATCTTATCTATGTGTATTATCTAGTTATCTACTATGAATCAGTCTACTTTGTAAATTAAATTTAGTGTTAATTCTAGTCGTAATCGCCTTATAGTAATAGGTAGGTATACTATGTACAGACAGAAGTATTTAAAAAGGAAGCTATTTAAATTTTTATTGTGATAATTAATTTATGAAGAGAATTTAGCTTTGCCCTTATTTGTTATTGTTTTTGATTTGAATATTATTAAGTTAATCAAATAATATCTATTGGTATCTATTCTAATACTGATTTTTTTACCCATACATCTACATTCTAAACACATATACAACTTTATCTTCAGCAATTATAAACATAATAACCGAAAATAACTATTTAATATTTAGAGTCACATTAAGTGAACATTTGTTTTATCTATGTAAATCCAATCTAAATTAGATATTGATACGTGGATACGTTGTTTATAGTTGATAGGCTGACTGACGCCATATTAATTCAGTCAGTGATTCGGTCAACGTAGCGGGTAGAAATTATATACCTACTCTTTGATTCAGTCAGAAAATTAGCACATAATTTCCATGTCTTTAGTTGACATCCCAAACCACTCGAAGTATTAAGAACTGTTATATTATGCTTTTCTAAAACAGAGTAATAAAAATGTGGTGGCATATTTTACGTTAATAACGGTAGTATTTTAAGAAAGTGATAAAATTGTAACAAATAGCCCAATGTTCCTCAATAATTTCATTTTATAGCTTTTTTAATTACGTCAATAAAAACGTTTATTTTGTAGAACGTGATGATAATAAGTTTGTTATACTAACACTACGAGTCAATTGTTACTTGAAATAAAAGTGATTACCTATTATATGTATTATTAATTATATATGTACCAATATAGATAGATATATTAATTAAACTATCTATTAATTTTTTATTTTAAATATATTTGAAAGAGTAAAAAACTGTTTTTTGTATTTTATAAAACATAGTTAACGTGAAGGACATCATATGGTGAATTTTGTTTTTTAATAATAAGGACTTAAAAAATAGTTTGGAATATTTTTCAGGCCATATTTTATATTAAGATAATAAAAAGTAAAAACCATTTCAATCTCTTCGAGAAATAACTGTTCTTAGAGGTATGTAATGCTGAATGAATGTTTTTGAAACAATTAACTACTTTTAATTTTTCTTACTATTTATTTATTTATTACAAACGTGTATATATGTCAGCGCCAAACACTTGTAGCACGTTTGTTTGGGAATAAGTTCGGGATGTGGAAAACAACATACTCTGTTAATGAGGGTTAAGGGTACGAGTGTGTTACATACTCGTAGGTTCCTAATAAAAAGTAGGTAAGTTGTATTTTACTAAGTTTGTAATAAAGGTAGAGACGAAAGTTGCTATTCATAAACTGTAAGCTTTAAACTTAGATATAAAATAAATATTTTCATATGTAAGTATTTTATAATCAATAATCCTTAATTTTACTTTGAAAATTGTTTAGCAAATGCGAGTGTCTATTACCTACTACGCAAGTACTGGAGCATTCACAACACACTATTTTCTTTAATGAATGAATTTCCTTGGCATTGTTCTAGAATAAATAGAACACGAATGTAGATTAGTTTGTAAAGTAGGTACACGACACGAAACAAGAGCCATATATTTCTACGTTTGTTTTTACAACAGGGGAGTACAATCCACCGTATTATTTTACCTTGGAATTGTGCTATAAACTTCCACTATCAAGATCTTTTGTCATGAAGAACACAGCTCTAGGAAGTTTATCTCGTATGCTTTTTAGTGTTTTCCGATGTGAAACGGCCCTTACGGGTATACGGGTATGTTTAAGAGTTGTCTTAGTCGGATGTAAATGTGTGTACAGGTTATATTGTATTCTGAAGAAGTCAAGTCAAAGTCAAGCGCCCTTCTCTCGAAAGTTGTAAATTTACGATATCTTAAAAATAGTCATTGTTATACACCCACCCCCCTCCGCTCCCGCCCCCTCGCCTTCTTATTTAGTCACCGTTACTGTCATTATCATCCACATCAATTTATATCTTTAATTTATATCCAACAAAATATATTTTAAGTTGTAACGATTAATTATAGAAAATATATTATGTACATATATATATGTATTAAAATACATTTACGTACCTACCATATATCGTATATATACTATCCGTGTTACAATAACATTCCTCTTTTTTTGTATATCGATATCTAATGTAGATAAAATCGTATTTCTTAAAAATATGTATATTAAATGTCTATCGAAAAATAAGTTAAGATGATTAGAAAGATACGAATTAAAACGAAATCACGTATCGGTTTCTCTACAAACGTACCCCTAGAAGAATAAAATCTATTTGACTGTGTAAATAATATCTTAATATACTATAAAAATTATAAAGGAAGGGGCCATGTTTCTCTTGTACGAAGTTCCATAATCATACGATTATAAGATGGCGGATTGTGCTGTTTACTAAAACTATATTTATGATCATGTAAGTAAATTAATTCTTAATACATAATACTTATTACTAATGATAATGTATAATAAATATTATATAAAAATAGGTACAATAAGTCCTTAACGCAATTGTACATATCGATTGTTTTAGGAAATTGGTACGAATTTGTATTATATGTTATACGATTGAGTTATACATTATACAACATAAAATATAATAAGTAACTATAAAACTTATATAATAAAATATGCGATGTACTTCTTGGTTGTTTTTATTAATTTATTTTATACTTTTTTGCATAATCCTTATTCCTTTATACAGACATTCTCTCTGTACAGCCAACACTTAGAAGGTATAACAAATTTAAAATGGTCCTCAATCGTGACAGATACATGGTCAATGGTCATATTATTATACACTAATAATATAAAGCTGAAGAGTTTGATTGAACGCCCTATTCTCAGGAACTTCTGGACCGATTAGAAAATTTCTTTTTGTATAATATGATAGCTACATTCATGAGGAAGGTTATAGACTATCAATCAATAGACTATCGGGTGAAACCGCGTGGCACAGCTAGTATCTAATAATCTTTTAAGAATTTACTTCAACTACATATAAATCGTATACTTTTAGTAACTAATATATCCATCACGATGTCCACATACATACTCGTATTTGACGTTGTTGCGTCCATAACAAAGTGTATTCTAATGCGTTTCGCTGTACATAAACAGACTGTCTAAAGCGATCATATGTTGCCAGCTGATTTATCACCTCGCGCAGACAGGTGAAGAACGATGTTCCAATATTATTCACTCCCGTACACCTCACGTATTAATCTTAGCTATGGTTGTATAGCTTGCGAGTTGCGACTTAATTGCGGTTAGTTGATTATATTGTGACGTAACAAAGCATATTGATACTGATTGGCAAATGTCACACATTGTTTCTTTCTAACCAATCATGTAAGAGATTACTGAAAGAGTGTAGAGGCATTTCGTATCATCTTCGTTTTATAAATCCTGTCATCTTTTATCTCTTTCTTATTGTTTTTTTGTTATATACAGTATTGATACAGTATTTGATGGACACACACAAAGACGACACTCAGACCAGGAATAAAAATAT
This sequence comes from Noctuana haematospila, assembly GCA_018231265.1. Lineage (NCBI taxonomy): Eukaryota > Metazoa > Arthropoda > Insecta > Lepidoptera > Hesperiidae > Noctuana > Noctuana haematospila. Next base: position 4,970 of record DWQL01000723.1, on the reverse strand, counting down.
AAATTCATCATTCAAATTTCTGCCCCGCCGGGAAACTTAAATAAGATTTAATGTACGTATTTATATCAGTTCAGTGTAACCTAACACTGCTGCTATATTATTTTGTTAATTAACAGCAGTATTGTAAGCAGTATATAAACCTTCTTAGTTTAAATGTTAACAGTGCCCGTCACAAAAAATAAATTATTCTTTTACTGACTCTTGAATTGTTAGTGCCACTGGACTTAGGAAATAGTCAAAAATCCGCGTTTAGCAGACATTCAACAAAAACCCACAAAAAATTACTCAAAAGCTTCGAAATAACTCGTAAGCTTACAACTCTACATTCCAACAACTTTTTTGTTCAGAATACATTAAAAGCGCAGTTTTTGTGACAAATATTTTTCGCGATGCAATAAAAAGTAGTTACTAGCAGTAGTCTACATAAACGTATGTTTCAGTTCGAAGTTATGCAGCGAGAATAGCGCTCAATAGCTATATAACTCGTGCACATAAATATATAACTTAGTGCAGTGTCGCTCGTGTCGTGAAATAGGTATGACCAATATCGCGGAACGGCCAATAAACAAACAACTAAATTGTGTATTTATTCGCTAAAAGTTATGGTCCATGATAAAACACCACCAAGCAGTTTTATTACTGATTCAATAGCATAAGTAATCTGTGCCTCCAATCATTTACAGCACTGAATTCGTGCAATCGAACTAGAGTTGGGGCGTATTAATTAATGACGGTATAAAGCAGACACTGATTAATGATTGAAAACATCGTGGTAGATTGGACGCGGTTACTACTTAGGTACTTGCACGCATGACTATGTGTTCAGATCAGGTTCAGTTATAGCAATGAATAGCACCTGCGACAAATTTTTTAGTCTTTAGTGTTTTTTTAATGGTCATGTATTTATTTGTAACTATAGATTTTCTATAAACTGACGTTTTGTAACTATGATAAGCATGTAAACTTTCTTAGGTTGTAAATTTGACAAAACAGGTTTAAATTATACGTCATCGGAACTTTAGTACGCTCACTTTGATGTATATGTACCCTTATTTTAATTTATTCAGACTTTTTGTATTATTAAGCGAATAATTAAGAAGAATTGATATGAAATTCGCCAATAAAGAATATAAATAAAATATCTGACTTCTAATATGATGAATGTAAAGCTGAAGAACAATGTTTCATCAATTGGAGTTTTGGAAGAAATTTCATTTTAGATTTTGGAAATATAGCATGCAATATACAATCTATTAATTTATTTTGGAGAATGTGCCCTAAGCAACACTGCATACGTTAGGTATACAGACAGAAAAATGGTACAGACTCGAAAATAAATAATGGAATTCTGTATCAAATTTATTTTGTAGCTTGAAGCTGGCTTTCATTTTTGCTTAACATTTATTGCTTTTCATTATATTTTTTGCGAACACCGTTCTACAGCGTTATAAATTGTGGTATAATGAATAGATTTATTCGAGTAATTCATTAGATAACCACATTGCAAACGGCTCGGTCAGTGTGCCGACCGCAAGTGAAAATTCGGCTCGTTTGTCGATTTCCAATGTAGGTATGTATGTTGTTGATAGGCATTGCAAAATCGATACACCTTCCGTTAATTTTGATAAATGATGATATTTTTTTACTACATTTTAGTATAGATGATTAAGCAACCCTGGGGAGGGGGTTCTTCAGACTTCTTCGTCAGTATAATTTGTATAAGTTATTTCCATATTCGAGAGGATACACGCGCGACCAGTGAGACTGATATAGGGACAGAGAAAGCGACTTTGTTTTATACTATGTAGTGAAGCTAATAGACTACAGTTTTCTAGAGCCTGTCCGTATATTTCAGAGCATTTTTAAATACGTTTCAAGTCAAATAAATGTCCGGATAAGTAAATTTAACACATCGATAAACAATATTGCCACTACCGACGGCTTTATAAGTTAAGTTAGAAGTGAATAATGTTCTTGGCACAAAAATAAAAATGTTAGATATCATATTGGCTGATATAAATATCTATTCTTTATTAGGATAAAATTCTTCGTATATGTCTCGCAAGTTAGTTACTCTACCGAAGTAATTATCGAGGATAATGACATAGTGATACACGCAAGCTAACGAAAGTAATAAGCTATTTTATTTGGTGGATATTAAGTTTCACTTGTTAGGTTTTTGTACAGAGACAGTTTTTTTCCATTAGTAGATATTCATTACAATCTTATCTTGCCGTATTATTAGTAGTGAAATATTGTTGGTGGGTATTATAATGACTGGGATTATGGTTAGGCGGATTGAGGGCAAACAATTTCATTGTTCAAAATGTCAATTTTTTTTCTGAGTTGATTTAGTTAAAAGAATCTCCGAAAAGGAAAGTACCTACGGCTCATTTTAATTGTTCTAACATTGAACCTTGGAAATGAATTAAAAAGTAGTAGCTTCAATAATTCAACTATGTGCCAATTTATATACAAGTATATGTATATACATTGTATAGTATATGTACAAGTAGAATATACACAATTATTAATTATGTCTGCACAGATTTTAAAATAAACTCTAAGAATCTATAAGAAATAAATGATTACATTTAGTAGTTTTATTTTTATGTGTGCCTAATTTTTATTTGTGAATTGTCGAACTTATGTACCTACCTACTTAAGTTTTTATTTACGTATCGACTCTATAAATATCTCCGTCTTAGCAGTCCTTTAAAATATCCCACACAAAATAATTCAAAATGACTTCTAAAACTTTTAAGATTACTAGAAATATATTTTTAATAGTTACGTGGCTGTAAACACCTCGGCGAGATATTCTTTCCTATGAAGATCAATAAGAAATTCCAGGGGAGTTCACTAAATTGAAGAAAATGTAAATTGGCCCGTGCTTGGGATGGCAATACGCTCCGTGATAAGAATGTTATCAACTCAGGTTTTGTGAGTACTATGTGATCTCATTATTTTCTCGACTTAGGTACATGTGTGAAAACAAAACGACTAGTGTTCGCCCCCGGGTCGAAATTCGACCGTTATTCAGTAAAAGCTTACTTCACTATTTTACAAAAAATATAGGAAATATGTAAAATATTAAGAACTATTTTGAAAATACAGAGCGATTACAAATACAAATAAGTAAACGAAAATGTAAATATTGCTCTTTTGTATAGAATGAGATATATTATTATCATTAACCGCTTACGATGACAGCTTGCTTACCTTGCTGAAAATAACTGCGAATTATAGGTACCAATTAATGCCACAGAATAAGTCAATTATACTAACGATCGAGAACCGATAGTAACAACTGAGTTTTATTGGCATGTTGGACCTTTATTGTTAGCTATCTATTATAGCTTAGGTTTCCCAAACCGTTTATTGATGTTACGAGTATGTTCAAACAATAAAAGTTATACAACAATATTTACCTACGTGTCTTATTCGTCTGTTCCAGTGTTCAATGATTTGCAATACTTAAATGAACGATAACTTATTTTGATGTTATTTATTTTTATAATGAGCATGGCGTAGCATTTGAAACTATACTTATATTTTATTTTACAAATTAAAACAGTATAGCCGGATACAAATGTTACAGAGAAATTTAACTTATACATGAACAACGACTTTTCAGCCTAAAGACCTACCTACTCATAATATTTTGATTAAAAAGGTCGGCGCGCACTCATTACACTGAAGTCGCCTTGTTATGCGACCCGAGTGTGATTTATTGCACGACTGGTGTTAACTTCAAAGGAGATGAAATTTACGATTTATTTTTCACAAAGTTTACGATAATTTGTATTTATAGCGCAGGTGGGAGGAAAATGAGAAATAGGTGGAGTAGATGACGCGTAAGTAGTAGGCACTCTTATAAGTAGGTATAGATAGACTCATTGTGTAAATTTAAAGTTCATCTACATAATATGAGAGAGAGTTCTCTTATGTTCCAACATATTGTTTTATTCTGTGGTTGTGTGTGTCTGTGTGTGTTCTCTATCTTGTTTCATTATGTGGTCTTAGCAGGTATTTCCTACAAAATCCAATAATATTATGGTTTTTATTTCGGCACTTTTATTCGCCAAATTTATGAATTGACAGACCATTATAAGTATCTCAATTGACATAGTAGTCCGATAACATAATAGCATAATAAAAGCACTGCATTGACAGTCGTACTGTGAAAAGCTTAATAACATCACTTAAGTAAGTACGGATGTCCAAAGGATCAAGGGTGTGAGAGGACCTTCGCGTGATCTGCTGATTCAATTTTATCGTGACCACGTTCAATGAACACTTTAAAATACTCGTCCTTAACGTCATAGCACTTGGCCTTTTTAAGGCGGTTCCATATACGTCACGTCACTTTGAAGAACTTTAAGCGATTCGGGGTTTCAATTTATATTCATGACCTGCTTTTAAGCATACATTAAAAAATGTATATGCACATAAAGCAATTGATACGTGTACAACGCTAATGGAGCCTAGGTAGGTACTTTATCTACGAATCCTGATTTATAATATTCTATTATATATAATACGCTATCTAATTCCAAGCGATGAATATGCCGACAATTCACGTATTTTGTAGCTATGAAGATTTACCTATTCGGTGAAAGTGTCTGTTTTCTCACAGCTCGGTCACATTATTCTGCACTAGTTCTGGCGGCCACACGCTGCTATACTCGCGTCCACGCGACTTTCGAAAGAAAAACTTAATTCTGAACGCGGAGGAGAGTTAAGAGTCCAGTGCAAAAGGAGCTCCAACTTTCGTATAGTCGACTATGAAGAAAAGGAGGCCGTCAATAGCTTGGACAGTTTCAAGGAGCGAATAGTATGTAAAGTACATTCAATAGTCAGTATATTTCGGTAATATTATATTAGGTAGTAGCAGAAAATATTAATATGTACCTATTATATTAATATTATGTATTATAAGAATATTTTTCACCGTTATAATATACCCG
>DWQL01000722.1:0-13706 GCA_018231265.1 Noctuana haematospila | reverse complement strand
ATGGTCTCTAGATTCTTCGGAACATACATATTAAATTAGGGTCATTACTGATTCACATCTGATTCTGATGAGTGTCACAGTGCAGACATCAAGTGTATTTGTACTATATATTACATTTTTTGAGTAACCTAGTGATGCGTGAATAGTCTCCACCTACCCACCATTTCTAGCAATTATTATAACATACAAGTATTTAATACATTTAATAATCAGTCTGTAAAATATAATATTTCATAACATAACAAATTTAACAACAGTTATACTGTCTATTAAATTATTTCTTAATTTTATGTATCCCAGTTTCATAACACAAACAAGAGGCTATACTAGTAGTCACTTGGACTGGCGCATCTGACGGGCGTATACAAATATTGAAACAAATATAACTTATCCCTACAAAAAACTGAAGTGCATGTAACTTAAATGCATTAAGGTTTAAAATGCTTCTTTCCAATAAGTCAGTCTTAAACATTTTGTATTCGAGACGATGAAATGTCTATGTTGTCACTTTGTTACAAACGTGATGTCTAATTTCTAAGTTTATTTAGATTTTTCTGTGAAACTAATCATCCTGTTACCAAAAGTTTTATTATGGTCTCGGATAATATTAAAAAGACAGAATATTAATTCCGTTAAATCTGGGCAACTGAGTATCAAAGAGAAGTAAAAATTATAAATGTAAATAAAAAAGTTTTGTCAGCGCCGATTCCTAGAAAGAATTTTAAAGCTGAGCCACTTTGGTTTCTACAAAGGATCGCGAAACAACTGGAGCGCTCATTAATAAATCACAATTCCTCAGCGACAAATTAAGCCTTTTTCGGATTGGCAATAAAACAACGGATCCCCTTAAAAGAGACTTAGGAAGGCGATATTAAAATCACAAAAGACAAAGAGCGGCCCGACGCGAAGTATCAAATGTAATAAATAATTCCAACGCCTCTACAAATGAGGTCATGTGTTTCTCCTTTACGTTTTTTCTTTGACTTCCCGCGGGATCATGTGTCTTCTATTTCCGTTCCAATGTATCGAGAGAACGATTTGCTTCTTCAAATTTAGAACATGTTCGCTGTTTAGTATATTGCGCCTTTGGGGACCATTAAATTCGGGAGCGAAGGCAGATGTCAACTCGACACATCTGGCAATTGGTAAAAAGATAATTATTTCGGAGATCAGCGATAATTCAAAAGTTCCAATACATATTCCGGTAAAATCTTCAATGAATATATTTTTAATTAAATGTTTTTGAAAATTGCATAATATTTTTTATCAATATTGTAGAAATATTATTGCTTATCTATGTCACCCATAACAAATTTGCATGCCTTTATGGTAAAATAAAGAAACACTGTAAATAATAATGTAAAAGCATTTATGTACCTTAATAATCTGCAAATAAAGAAAACCGTACTATATTTAATGCTATAACGACCAATCTAAGGTGCTTCCCACATTAACATCAACATATTTAATGTTACAAACACAAATGAAACGAGATAAAAGACTGTGTGAAGCGGCTAGCCGCACATTATCTGTTCAAACCTAAGTCCCTATTAATTCTTTACGAGGTCATTGTTCAAACGAAATAGTAAACGATCCATTAACTTATCCTTTTGTACTTCGACCTATTTAAATCCAGTTAAAAGCAAATACGACTGTGGCCTCAAAACCGCATTTGGAGCAGGCTGTGTATTTGTTCGGAACAATCAAACTTCACCTTGGGAACGGTTTACGGTTGTAAGTTCGTATGCAATAAACACGTCGGCAACAAGTGTTGGAAATCTTCGTTATCTTTAGGAACGCACGTGGTAGGAAGTGCACGTTCAGATTACAACTTACGAGTAGTCTAATGGGCTTAGAGTAATCATGTCATATGAACGTTTGGTGTTCGGTGTGGTGCTGTTAATTTCATTAAATGTCCCTATCAGCAATTGTTTCTTCACACTTTTTCACACACTGCAACACAATAGAATGGAATGGTCCCAAAGTTGGTTTAGGGACCAAAGTAGCCACGATTCTAAATCAATTTTGAATATGCTTGTTCATTTCCATTGTTTAAAAATCCAATTTATGTATATTTCAAACAATCTTTGGAAAGTCAACTCACTTTTTAATTTCGGCTACGTTAGCACGGAAACGTACCGTAGTCGAAAGCGGAAATTGTGTTTGAGCGTTTTCAAATATGAACCCGTAGAAATAGTTATAACAGAATAGTTTTGACGATTTCTTGTTTCATTTCACAAGGCCATATCAAATGTGTTTTATGACCTGTGTAATAAAATTGAAAATTGATTAAGCTCGTAGACTGATGGGAAGTAATAACTATGAGATGGGAGGCACTAAAGAATCTCTTACACAAAGAGACATAAATGTGTTTGCACATCAATAAAATCAATCGTGCGTCAATATGAGTCATGGTTATGGAAATATTTCCTATGTGCTTGTTAACGAGTAGCGGTACACCGTAGGAACAAACGGCTGAAAGATATACTTACTCTACATTCTTGTCAAGGGTTAATGGACCACGAACCGTTTAAGCGTAAGAATTCTAAATCAAGAACATTAGACAGTTTTTCAGATAACTTATTGTAACAATATGTAGATGAAACAATTTTATGTTCAAACAAACTTTTACAGATGTATCATCTCCTTAATATAGACTAAGAAACGCTGATTGATACATGGGTTTATTTAACAGTAATTGGGATCATTTTTTTTTACAACGCTTCACACTCACAGCCCCACACTAGGATTCCCTGTGTCGTGGGTGCCATGGACACACACAATGACAATTACACAAACACCCAGACCGGGAACAGAAATCTGAATTCATCATTTAAATTTCTGCCCCGCCGGGGATCGAAACCGGGACCCTTCGAACGAAAAAAGCTTATAAGTATATACTCGTAATTTCCTTGATAGAGGCTAAGAAACGCTGATTCGACTCATTCTTAGATACATGAGTAGGTACATCGTGTTTTTAACAGTAAATTTCAAGGGTCATTGATTTCGTACACCTGTAAATATAGGAAAACGAAAAAAAGGTAAATATAATATAGTTAAGAAGAACAACAAAATTACCTATATGGTTCAAATGTAATGTAATTCAAATAAACTTATGTTACTATTGATTCTATTGAGAGAAATTATAATCAATTTCTATTAGAATAACGATTATGACGAACAAACACCAAATATTTCGTGTCAAAACAACTCCAATGGATGCATTCCGATTGCGATTGAAATGATCGATTATGAACCTTAAGCACTAAGTTATAGAGGTGACTTCGTAAATTGCGATATTTGTAATAACGTGTGAAGCTTGACAGAATTATGATGCTCCCTGAGTGATAGATATGTTTATTTCAGTGTTTCTGTGGGCATGGTCTGTTATTGTATTAACGATGTATGGATGCTGTTATTTAAACAAACACGCGAATTGGTGTAAATATTTCAATATGTGATTCCAATTTACGAGATCAATAGGAGCAGTGTCGTAATTTCGATGAATTGGAGTCTATCTTAATAATTTCTATAACTATCTACTATAATTTATAAGGCATGACATGCAAAATTAAAATATTATGTTGAAGTTCATAGGTAAAATCAGAAGCTGTCTTTTCTGCTAATCCTACTAATATTATAAACGTGAAAGTTTGTAAGTATAGATGGATGTTTGTTACTCTGTCACGTAAAAACTACTGAATGGATTTTAATGAAACTTTACAATAGTATAGCTTATACATCAGAATAACAGATAGGCTGCAATTTATACCTAAATAAATTGTGTGAATTGCTTGCTCGAAATACTAATCCTGTGCAGACGAAGTCACGGGCACCACCTAGTATCAAATTAATTATTAAAATATTGAAGATATAAATGCTTCATTGCATAAATTGCTATCGAACACTAAACTTGATGCCGTAACGATGTAGTTTTGTGTTTTGGACTTAATGCTCATCGTACGCCTGTCCAATGTCATTTCTGGTACGGAATCAGTGTAGCGTATGAAAGTATCATCTTTTCATTATATTTCGCGTTATTTTCACGTCGGCTATGATTGGATGGGCTGTGAAAACTAATATTATCGGACCAAATGTTATCGAACTACTTATTTGTATCCAATTATAGTCACAATTTTGCAATTGAACATGCGATATCTAATAGGCTCATTGTCCTATTTTTGTTCGGTTATTACTTTCAGATGTGGAATATCGGTTGCTCAAAACAAATTATGATCTAAAAATGTATCTTTGCATTTGGATTTTAAAGCACTTGATTAGATGTGTGTGTAGGTACGAGTATTATGTACGTATCCATACTAATACTATTATAAATGCAAAAAATAACTCTGACTGTCTATCTGTCCATGTCGTCATCACTGCCAAACAGAACCAACCGATTGTGATGAAATTTTGATACTTGATCAAGTTACTTGAGTGAGCGTCTTGAGATGAATATAGGCTACTTTTTTCTTTCATTTCTTTTTAGTTTTTCCAGGATTTTCAAATTTTTATTTCTCTTAAGTCCTGATTTTGAAGTTCACGCGGGCAAAGTCGCGGGCATAGGCTAGTTTACAATATATCTTAATAATGTTTCAAATAACTAAAATGCCTGTTTCGCCTTGAGTAAAAACTTTATTTTTCATCACATTATAAAATCTTGTTCGAAATATAAAATGAAAATCTTTTAATAATCGTCAGCATACGAGTATATTTCCCGCCGCTATAAAATTGCTGTACTATAACACTTGTCTACTTGTACGAGAACATTCACATACTTGATTCCGCTGGAGCATCTTTATGACCGTTTTATAGAGGAACACTGAATATTACTTTAAGTGTACTCGCTTCAAAATGTTTCATACACTCGTTTATTGCGTTACTCTAAAACTAAAACATGTTTACAGTTCACGTGATGTTATGGACATGCCGATTTTCAGTGCTTTAGTCACAGCTGCTTTTGTGCTTGAAGGTTTGTTAGGAATATTGTGGAATAACGCATTAAGTAATTGCACTTCTTGGGAAAATGACCTGCAAAAAGGTACTTTTGTATTTGTGTGTACAGAGATTATCAAATGTATATCGATGTAGGTCCTTAAATGTTACTTATACCTACGAGTAGCCAGTTGATAACCTCCTTTTTCGGTCGGGTAAAGTCAACCATTAATACATTTTTAAAACTTAGACCAACCGCCCGGCTCTTACAAAATGACATCCGCTACAAACCTTCGCTGAAAAAGTCGTTATAAAACTTCTATTAATTTAAAACACAATAAAAACGAGAGCGTTATAAAATTCCCAAAGCGAAGCGACAGTTGCAGTCTCCTCTCTTTTCCCTCGGAAATAGACGTTGAAAATATAAAAGAATGTGTAAAACAAGACTCTCTATAGTTTTATGAGCGCTCTCTGGCAACAATCGAGGCGAGAATAAATAAAGGGGAAAATAAAAACGGAGTATATGTACCATTTAAAGTCGCTCAAGCCAAACGAATAATGAATATTACAAGTAGCTTGTGCCACGCCAAATTGCGGACTTGAGATACGACTGATACACGTTTTGAAGCAGGACTTTGATGGTTGTATGCATGGTAGATCAATAGCTTAGTCGTTCCACTTTAGCCTACAGTTGCGGAGGGTCCGAGTTCGATCGCCACTTTTAATTATTCAATATTATATGCACTAAGAATTATTATGGACACTGTTCTTTGCTAAATTGATTGTTAAGTAATTATTACTAGCTCTGCGGTGAAGGCCAACGACTGTATGCCTGAGAGTTCTCCATAAAATTCTCAAAAGACATAGGTACCTAAGTATTAAACCAAATGCTGTAACGGCATCAACAGAACTGTTACAATATTTTGATCCGCTATATAAATATATATGCTTTAAAATACACATTGTTAGTTTCCCAAGGCAACAAATGGTGCCAATGTTGATTCTAACTGTATAATATCGAGAACAAAGTAATATACCCCTAAAATGACTCGTTTGAAGCTAGATGGTTGTAAAAACTACATAAAAACTGCACTTATTCCGCTTGTTATTCCCAACGTTTTCCATGTACAAAGGATAAGAATACATTAGTTAGCGGAAAGCGATTCAGCAGGCAATCGCATGGTATAAGCAGATTGACTGAAAGCGATAATAGCCAATAAGCCAACTTCATTTTATCATCATTATCAACTTTAACCTAACATAACAATATTCTTAACCATGGCTGTTATCGCTATATTATGTGCATATAATTAACAATAAATACCTTCCAAAGTGTTAAAAAATTTGAATATCAATTGCATAACTATTTTTGTCTTATTATTATCTTTAGTGTTAATCATTTCTTTTCGTACCTACAATGACCTACATATTCAAAAGATTAGACTCCATTTTATTTTCGTGATCATAACTATCACATGAAAACTAAATCAATATAATTTATTTTATTACCCACCAAAGTAACAATGAATAGGTATTCATATCTATCATCACAGATCATACAGATCTGATATTAGTTCATTAAGAAAAGCTACATTCAGCTTTTCTTAATATTTTTACGTCTTTAATCTATCTATCATTAAACAAAACACGGACTGTAATACTACAGAATACTGTAGCACTGAAAATAACTTATTACGCGCTTGCTACTCTGACTGCCCGACACCCTTGTCGCAGCCTTAGTTTTTCTTTATTTCTAAAACAGTACCTACGAGCTCCACGACAGTTTCTTGTGAACAGGCCAACTGACGGACGATCTTGTTTACAAACCGTTTCGTAAAAACTAATGGCTCATTTTGTCACATACCTATCTTTGTAACTTGTTATAAATCCATGTGTACGATGAATCATGGTAATGAATCAACCTATCCGAGATTAAGTGATAAATTGACTAGCTGCTATATTAATATTTCACTTTCGCAGATTAACAGTTGAACATAAATAAGACGTTATATATGTTGTTATTTCAACGAATTTTAATGCCGTCGTTAAAACGTTAGTCGTCGCACAGATTTATTTAAATATACCTCAGTTTTACTTAAGCAATAATTAAACTAATGTGTGAGAACTTACCTATATCTTGAACTTAAATCTCTTGGAATACGATTTTATGCGCCAGTTGCATGTTTACCGGTTCGAAACGCAATTTATAGCATTTTTAATCCACTGCATTAGTCCATGGACAATGTATTGTTTGCTTTATCTAATAATGAAACAGTTATTGTGGTGTTACTACATTAGATTAGGTCTTCTCTCAAATCTTTGAAAACACACATCTAATAGCAAAGAACTCTGCTAGATTACCTACCAAATGGTAAAATAATATTATTATAACAAAACATCAACCAAAATCAGTTATGAGACAGATTATTTTTATACTGAAAACGACAAGTTTCTTTGACAGAACTTATTATCCAGATAATTTTATAGCAGCTTATATGAACCCAAAACATAGGATGTGGTACGCCATCATTATAACCATTCCCCGGCTTCTGGAATCCACCCGAAAAAGCTATAAACGCGACAAATTTGTTTGCGAGAATCCATAAATTAGTGTTCATTAAAACTTAGTAAGTACCAAAATCGTGTTTTATTTGCTCAAAACTGAACTCTAAATCGTCAGTGGAAAGCAAATCCGGCTTAAAAGTTTATTTTCCACGTGAATTCTGCCCGCGTGGATTTCTTTTATGCCGGCCGCACGGCTATTTTCAACTTTGGAGACGTATTAATACAACTAAATGTTTGCGAAATCCGTTGAGACGCATCATACGTACCATAATTTTCTAGTCCGATGTATCAGAATCTTTGATTTACTTATTGCTGATAGACTTAACAAAACCAACTTCAAAACACTGTCACTGCTCCTAAGTACAAAGATGATCGTCTTATATTTTAGCCTTTCTGAGTAAAAGAGAAAGCGACACGATTAATTGAATGCGATAATAAAAAGTTTAAATATTGAATTTAGATGTATGTTTCTGGTAACACAGAGAATCCTAATAAAGCTATTAGTTATTACTATTTAGCAACTCCACTGTTCTCTTGTTCTACACTAGTAGGTACAGAACTAAACAACCTGGTTTCGTTAGATTTACACGAGTGGGCAGCTGGTGACTTTTTGTCAAGCTGTTAATGAAGATTTGTAACTGTCTGTTAGCTTTAGTGTGGTCTCCGCTGAACAAAACATTTTGTTCTTTGCGAGAAAGACGAAAGCTATACGAATAATTTATTTCTTATTCTCAAACGACTTCGCTATGAAGGTCACAGTAAATTTATTAGGAGGCGTCTACAAAAACAAAATCAAATTTGTTTTATAAAGACGTACAAACACTTATCTCACCGTGACAAAGAACGTCGAGAGGAATGAAATGATGAAATGCTTGCCCTTCAGCCTTCAAATTTAATGGGAAACTAACAGGCGTGAAGTAAAGCACATAAAACAATGCCCGCGGCTCCGAGATAGCGCGCTTTATCGATTCGATAGACCGCCCCCGATAGCAGATCTCCACTCAATTTAATATTAACAGCATAAAACTTTTCAATTTTTCCACTTATTACCTTCCTCTCGAACTAAACTTCCCGCCAACTTTTATTTTGTTCTCAGAACTTTGGGCTCCTGTGTGCTTGTGACGCATGTTTCCCGCTTTTTCGCCTCGCAAAAAAAAAAATTAGAGGCGGCCATCACTACGTAATTGAAGTGTCAAAAGTTATCTGATTTTACTTGCAAAACGCGAGGCGATATGAAATTTTTCGCGCAAGCGAGATCGTTTGGCGGGAAAAAAGAGAATTCGATATGAGGCGTGTGTCTGTGCAATCAGCATTCGACCTACATTCGACATACCATTTGGTAATATGCATATGAACACACGTTGGAATTTGCGATCTTTTTTCACAAGATTACCAACTATTTGTAATCTTATCAGTTCAGTTTTAATCCTTCTAACCGATAAGCTAATTTTTTAAATAGTTTTAATTATAATAGGTATAGTGTGTCCGACATAAGTAATTACGTACACGTAAATACGTACAAGATTCTTCTTGTACGTTCTTGTTGTTTCTACAACGGCAACTCATCTTGTCAAAACATCAAATGGCCACGCAAAAATATTTTGCTGAAAATATTTATTTTATACACTGCAAATGGATGGGTTATAAATTGTTAACAGTACATTAGTTTTACGATGCATATTCCTACCATACACACATTTTACTCGAAACTTTATATACAAAGTGTGCAAGAAATGATGATGTAGTTAAATTCTTGAAAAGAACTCTTGCTTTATTATGTTCATGGTAAGTAAACCAATTTTAGTAGCAGTAAAGTCTTTGGACCTGTGATGTAAGATAACCTTAAGGTTTTCTTACATCACATCAAATAACCACATAAAATAATAACCAATTATAAATAATTTTATCAGGATGTTTCTTTGCATATGTAACTGCTTCTAAACGTTGTAGAGTTTATAACCCTGATGATGCTCTGTTGTGGAGCGAAACACGTGTTAACAAAAATCTTTTTCAGGAGTATTAAAGCCGATGTACCGAATTATTTGACGTTCATCCAGTGTATATTTGTACATTATGATGAATAAAAATTTTTTAATTTGAATAAATAAACACAAGTCTATACATAGGTACATGCAGTATATCATACCTACATATAGACCTATATATATATATATATATATATATACAAAATACTACAATAAGATTAGCAGAACGACCAAAATAACAGAAACAAATAAAACAAAAAGACATTGTCGCATAACTTTATAAGTAAAAATTATGTAAAATAATTTAAGAATGAAATTTTAATGAAGTGCTACGATTTCTACGTTACTTAACCAAAGGGCATTGGCACAGGCGCGGCGCCTAATTAAAAACAAAAAGCGCAACAGCCACCATTCTAAACGTTCAAATCAGCGTAACGACGTCATTATCAATGCCCTAATGAGCATTGTGGGATACGACATGTACTAGTTAATTGGAGAACAAACAGCGCAATGAAAACAAGGCCTCAATATTGCCGTGTGAACATCGTTTTGATGTTGTTGCTAATTTTGCAATTTGATCAAGTAGCAACGATTTATTGAGTAGTGGCTAGTACATTCGAGAAAGTAGTTTTTCTACTACCAAATTTCAAGTTTCAAATTGGTTTTAATAAGGTATTTACATACACATAACAAAAGTCAAATATAATATTATATACCGGTTAATTGTCTTAAAGCGCTGTTTTGACTTATAGCAACACGGATATTCGGAATTTTAATTATGACTGTGTGTCATTTGGCTGGAAATACAATTGAATTTGCTTCATAGAGTTATAGGTTAGTAGTACTTACAACAAGTCAATAGTCAAGAAATAAAATACATTGACTGTGTGTTAACACAATGCGACTTTTTGCGGAATTTCTGTACCGATACAAATATTCACATGTGCATTGATTTGTAACGCCTATTATTAGCATGGATTGCTAGTGTCGTGTGGTTATACAGTCGCACATTTCACAAGCAAAGGCTTAGGTCGATGCAAAAAGTCTGTTTTTCTTTTATTTTTATTTTTTTTGTTAAACTTTTCCATACTAGTACCTCATCGTCTACCAATCACAGTCCCACTGCTGAGCACGGATATCCTCTCAAATATGAGAAGGATTTGGGCTGTATTCCACCACCCGTTAACCGACCTAAACTTAGCCAATGTACCGCGATGCTTATTGTATACTTTAGTTGAAGCGGTATACTGTAGGAGAATAGAAATTGAAGCATTTCTACAAACCTACGTACAAAGACCTAGATTTTAGTGAGTTAATATTTATAGTAGACTCACTAGAAAGACTAGATACTCTAGATAGGACTAGAAGTCCACTAAAATTGTCATGCATTTTAGTAAATGCAAGATATTTCAGTCTTGCATAGCAGGCAGTGGACTACAAAGAAACACTCTCATGAAAAATGCATTCGCGGCGCATCAAGCTAAAAGATGACTGTTGACTTAGCTCTCTTGTAAGAGCAAAGTATTCCTAGTAGTTTTATTGCTAAGAATAACAGTTTAGTGTAGTTTTATTGCTACTAATATCCGTTTAGTTATTGTACTCATGAATTAATTTTTCAATTATATTATTTTGAGTTTAAAAAAATGTATCACAACTGTGATGTCATTTCCTTTTAGTCTTTCTTTGGTAAATGAGAATGAGAATGGAGGCATGCATGCATGAATGCAGTATGTTAATTACTTAGCCATGATATATGAATTTTTTTTTAATAAATTTACGAAATTTTGTATAATATAAGATAATAAGGATAATTGTTAAGAGATTTAAAATTTTTAGGAAACGTAAATTCTTAGGCAACTTTTAATATAAATTTTCTCCTTATGGCTATAGTCAGTACAAAAGGTAATCCGTGTTTATTGCGGAAGGGTTTAATACAAAAGAAATACAAGAGACAGAAATGTAACGACAGAATAATAGAGGTTAGAGAGCAATATTTAGTACCGTTTAAAGCAATGGTCTATCAGAATGTTATTAAAGATATAATTTATGCGATCATTTGAGAACTGACTATAATTACATAATTTTTTTTATCATCTTTACACTCATAAGAATAAGTTTCAAGCTACTTTAAACGAAAACGATTTATTACAGGAAATTAATTTATAATTTTTACCTAAAAATGTATTGAGTCAAAAAAACACGAACCGCCAGTTGCTTCAAAAATCACTATCGATTTGATTTAAATTCCATAAAATTCCATTAGATTATAAAAATTATTTTTTACTAAAATTGATCAACTCGCGCAACTACTCTACACAAAACTTTTTCTAAAGTCTAGAAACTCGGACAATTAGGAACTTCTACTGCACTGAAGTTAAAAAAACAACTAGTTAATCACTTCACTCGGTACAAGGGCCGTAATAATGTGTGGTGGAAAATATTGGCACGTGGTCTAGACCACGCTACGACAGAGGACTGAGTTTACATACGATACACAGTTTTATTAGCTGAAAACATATATAAAATAAAATAATCTAGATTCAAATATTTAACAAACAAAATGTTGACTAAATTCCAGCAACTCGGACAACTACTCTTCCTGCGTTAAACTGACAACAGCAGGTAATTCTCGCTTCATTGTACAAGGGCCGTGCTGTAATAATGCGCGGCGGCAAATATTGGCGCGGCTCTAGACCGACTCGTTCGCCTCGCCTCGGCAGAGGACTGAGTTTCAGCATTTTATTGTTTATGCGTTTGGATAGGCTTTCGAGATATTACGTATATGCGTTTTGGTTTTGGGGCGATTAAAATTTTGTTTGCTTAACTTTTTCATTGGGGTTACATTGTTTTTGAAACATTTTGTTTGTTGAGTGCGGGGTTGGTTTTTTTAGGCTGCCGCAGTAGGTCTGTATCAGTCATAAGGTATCCGCTGGTGAGTTTACTTTGTTTATATACTGTATGCTATTTGGTTGTTTTACCTTAATTTAGTACTAAATAGCCATGGTTGTTAATGTCTCACTTATTAATTTTATGAATATTATTATTAATTTAAATAATGTTTACATGTTTAGTACGCAAATAAATTAGGTCTATACTTCAACATGAATGTGTATGAAATGAATGTATGAAACACTTCCTCTTTGAAAGCTACTAATGAATAGTTAAAGGGCGCCCAAAGACCAACAGATAAAGACGAACGACAAGTGCAAGCATCATTCTATTAAAAATTTGTTTATTTGTAGACGCCTAAAGATGTTTACGAACATAAACTTAAATTTTAAGAATACTTACTTATTTCTAGTTTTCTTTAGCGTATCATAAATATCTTTCTAAAAAGTGTTAAATAGGTACCTACTTTGTAGCATAAAAATCTAGCGTTTAAATTAAGTAAACATTTTTTTTTTATTCATCATAAGGTATTTGTATACACTCGATGAAATTCAAATAACACGGAACATCGGCTTTAGGCGCCCTTTTGTTGAGTAAGTAGTGGAATACATACCTGGGATTGTAAAAGATTGCTTCATTAATGAGAAATGAAAAGTGCGCACAATGTTTGATTTGATGTCATCCCGGTCGCTGCAATCTGCGCGCTTTGTTTAGTTTAGCGAAAGCTTTTAATGACACAGACCAACCCCTTTTGGTGTATACCTACCTACTAGCGTACCGTTACGTGTATGACAGACATACAAATGTTTCTTGTTAGACTTACCGCCGGTTCCTGGAAGGCTAATCAGAATCTTTCATAAATCAAAGAGTTTAAGATTAGTGGGTAGAATACATCTGAACTATTTGTGAAAAAAATAAGACTCAATTTTCTTTATTTGCAAGGGTACGGCTATACAAAAAAGTTTGTAACCTTATCCTTGCAAATACCTAAAGAAATTTGTTAGTTTCGTTCGATTGCTCTGTAAAATTTGATTTATCACTGGCTTTAAACTCCCTCCTCCCTTAGGAGGCGTCCTATTTTATTAGTGTTTATAAGCTGTATATAATATAGACAGTACCTACCGTACAAAATATTATCGAATGCATTTTCATACGAAAGATTCTCATATAATTGCAGGTACTCATTGCATTATAATTGTATTTTTAACCGACTTCTAAAAGGAGGAAGTTCTCAATTCGGCCGGTATATTTTTTGTACAAATTCAAATTCAAACATTTTTATTCATCATAAGGTACAAGTATACACTGGATGAACGTCAAATAATTCGGTAC
>DWQL01000721.1:0-13711 GCA_018231265.1 Noctuana haematospila | reverse complement strand
TAATGGAAAATTCGCCAATCCGCATTGGAGCAGCGTGGTGGATGCTGTATGCTCCAGGCCTTCCTCGATTGTGGGGAGAGACCCTTGCCCAGCAGTGGGACATAAAAAGGGTTGAAGGCATTACCATTAGTACTACGTACCATTAGCTTCATCGACAGCTAAGATTCCTTTCCCTGGGGCCACCATAGCTTCGGCTGTCTTATTCAGCTCATCTTGCAATTTGACGGACGGATACGAGAAACACGTAGTCATTGTTCTGAAATCAAATTATGTATATTAATAGCTTTACTATTTATAGGCTCCTAGTACTTATTTTGCTGTCTTTTTGTGTGTCCATGACACCCATGATATAGGGAATCCTAGTGGGTGTGAAGCGAAGTGAATAATCTTACAGAGGTCATAGAACTCTAATAACTAAGAACACACATGTCATGGTAATTAAATTTTGTACTGTCATTACGCAGTCCCATCAGGGTAGGAGATACCTAGGCTAAAGTAGTTGTCGCGCACATACTTAAATTTGAGACTAAGATTTTCTCATAGATGCTGTCGTCAGAACTGAACCATATTGAAATGGGATTAAACGGAAAGCGTCAACTTTCCAATAAAAAAAGAATCATCCAAATCTGTTCACCCAATTGAAAGTTATCAGTAACAAACATAAAAAAACAGTTGATTTGAGAACCTCCTTATTTTTTTAAGTCGGTTAATAACCTTTAAAAGTCAGTAGGTATAATACTCATAAAATATTCTTTTGAGTAGAGTACCTCAGCGTCACAACACGGTATCTTATTGCTATTTAATAAAATAAACAAAAGAAATGAATTAAGACAGCTCTAATACTTCTCTATATAATAAAGTACTCACAAAATATTAAAACCCGATTGAATCGAAACTTAAAATAATTTAAACAAATCGGCCAGACCGTTCCGCGAAAGCTGACAATCTTGACTAATTAAAACTGTGTACAGCAGCACGATAAACAGATAAGTTTAATCAAAGTAGGTATGTAAAATAAAATACACGACCATAGTAACTATAGGTAAAGCTTGCAACTTATTTAATACATTAAAATGTTGAGAAGTTTTTAATGTGTGTTAAAATGTGTAAGTAACATAATGCTTAGTACCTAAGTATGATTACCTAAATAAAACACCAATTCATTACTTACAACGAGCAACACAGTTATTTACAATCTCAAAGTAAGTGCCTATTTCAGTTATGTTAATCTATATTCGTTTGAAAAAGGGTATCTATAAACTGTAGAGATGACTTTTTAATAGGTACATGATCATAATAATATGACATGCAAGATACATACATACATGTCTTGATGCTTCTTTTAAATTATTATAAAATTTTAAAAATCCCAAAAACATGTCAAGTAAGTACTACCTACTTATATCTACTAATAATTTATTAACTAAACTCGTGTAAACTGTGTGTAATCTACTATAAAATTATACATAGGTACTAACAACATGCGTAGGTACAATAAAGATAAATGTCATGAACTTGATAATGGTCAATTACTTCTGTCATAATTTTAAGGCCGCCAATGCATAAAATATTTTTATTTTACGGTTTTTATTAGTTAAAGATCGTAACTAAAATAAATTCGCATAAGGTGCGCGTTGTCATGCGACTTTTACTTAACAGACTAGACTATCACTGCACAAAAACTATTTTGTACCTAGGTATTAGCTCGTTTAAAACTTTTCCAACCCGTATTGCAGCGAGCAGTAAGCTTGGGCTTTACCTTCCCTAACCTATCTTAGGAAATATCAAATAGTCCCGTATGAAGTAAGTAGGTATATAATTTTACATTCCCAAAAAAAATTACCGGTGACGTTGTGAAGGTCGAGTAGATGAACTGAATGTGCATTTAATGCCATCTGTGTTACGAACAATAACTAAACTGAGAATATTAAGTAATAACGCGTTTAAGTTCTAACTCATTTCAATAGGGGGCGTAAAATCCAGCAAAGAACTTCAAGAAAGTATATTTTTGTAAATACTGCCATCTATGTTAAACCTTTAAAACTACTACAATTGACTATTTTTAAACGTCCAAAAAGTTTCAAAACGCTTTCAAACAGATGGCAGAAGCTAATGTCGGTAAAGCAGGCAAAAATTGGCTGTAATATTATCAGACCTTCAAATGACCTTTCTTCGTGTCCTCTCCGAAAGTAAGGCGATTTTGACAGTTGTGCTCAACCCTAGTTCGGGAGTGTATATTTCGTTCTCCGACTTAAAAAGAATGTAAGTATTATTTCCTATGATTATTTCTGTTATTTTATTTGTCATAAAACCTATTATGTATTGTAATACGGATAAATCGGTATTATTTTAAAGGAATATTTGGTTAGTCTGAGTTATTACTCACACTATTGTGATGTAATGTTGATTGATTAATTGAAATAAATATTATCGATTTATTCCTACTGCAATAAATGTTAAATGCCAAATTAAACAAGAGTGTATAATGAAAACTTCGTACCTAACTATCGATACTTTATCAATAGGACTCAGCTTATTTTACTGTAAATAATTATTAAATGGGCTGTCACTAACAATGGCCGGTTTTTATGATTATAAAATAAATCAGATACGCCTTTGTGGTAATATTTAAACTTTCACTTTCGTTTAAAACCTGTTATTTGTACATAAATAGAATAAATTAATGCGTAATAGTATTGAAAGTAAATGCCATAAGTGGGAGCCAATTTATGCTTGGTAGGTATTTGGTTATCTTCCAATATTATTTCATTTGGGATAATTAGAAAAAGAGAATAAATTCACTAAGATCCAGTTTATCCACGCGTGTGACGCCGTTTTTAGTGTGACCTCTGAAGGTCACAGTTACCTAAAAATATATCAGTAGAAGCTACTATTTTTCTATCCTATTCCTCTATTATATTACCTTTACTTTAATTAAAGAAAGTGAAACAAATGACAATGATTATATTTGCCATTATTTTGACCTATGGTTATAAGGTCATATTTGGATGTGGTACCAAAACTTAGCTACAGAAGTACATAATATTAATACCTGTAATAAATAAAAATATTGCCTTCCCCTGAGTTCCCCGGTTGTGTGGAGAGACCCGTACATGGGGATACAAAAAAGGGTTGAAGGCAATAAATATTGTACATGTAATTTAATAAAATAAAAATAGGTACATAGAATAAATAGCTGTTGTTATTTTACGTTTATATAAGAAACTTTTATAGTCTGTTACTGGATTATGTATGTCATTTATTTTATTTGCCACATCACTATTTTAATTGTCAAAAGAACCAATTTTGTTTTTGACAATTTCTAAATTTGAAATTTATTTTGACAATTTTGTGTCTGATTTGAAATGTCTATTTTCTTTCAATATTTTCATATAAGCGATTAGGTGAGTTTATTTTAGATTTAATTTACAATGTCGAGTATGAATTGTTAATTTATAAGTGTAATTTTTTTTTGTAAATAATTAAAATGCCGCCAAAAGGCAAAAAGGGTAAAAAAGGACCACCTGAGTCAGGATGGATGCCGGGTTTCGGGACGAAAGGTTATTGATTTAAATTAAACTACACAGATACTAACTAAAGCAATTTAATTAATACTTGGTATCCTTAGGCATTGATTTTAAATTTTTTAACCCTAGTAGACAAATATCTGTGTCAAACAGCCTCATAATGTGACGAAAGTATATAACAATGTAAATTAAATTGGGACCAAGCAGTACTACATACATTAAAAAAAAAACAAATTATTGTTATAGCCTTGATAACAGGAGGTGTGTCAAGACATTTAAAACTAATTATTGATAATGATATTCATAATGACACACCCACTTTAATGTAAAAGTTGTTTAAATTGAACAAGTTTTGATAACAAGTTTTATGTCGGATTTGTATTAGGTGTTATGTGGAAAATGTTTACATATAAATAAAATGTCTGCCTGTATTTTTAAAATACCAATTTTTGCTCAAGTAGGTACATAGTTATTTATGACACTTAGTACTTAAAGAACAGTTTATAAAAAAAGGTTTTCTGTTTGTCCAGAGACCAGAGTAATGTTTAGAATGGCTTAACCAATTTTAATGCAACTTTCACTGAAGGAGGGCAACATTATAGAGTATATTTTATTCCGGAATTATTCAGGGTTCCAGTGTGAAAATCGAAATTCCTGTTAAAGAACTAGTAATCAATCTTTTTGATATTTCAAAATTGAAAACTAAGTTATATTTTTTTTTGTAATTAAACCAAATATAAATTAAAATTGAGTAGATACTGTTATTCAAAATGGTGTTTAAAATATAATCTGTTTAAAGAGGTAACAGTCTTATTTTGTTTGTAGAAGTAAAGATAAGAAAAAAATATATATTATGATTTATCATCACACATCACAGCAGTTGCTACTTGAGATATATTTACACAAACAAGTAGGTATTTTGTCAGGCATCTGACCTAACTGGTTCAGTGTTGGTCTGTCTGTTGTAGAGTAAACGCTGCTCAAAATATATTTAAAGAATTCTTGTAAGTGAGTTTCTGTTTCTTTTACTTTTACATGTTAAGAATTGTAACGTAATGCTTGATAGCCTATAACCTTCCTCGTGAATGTAGCTATCATACCCAAAAAGATTTTTTCAAATCCGACTTGTAGTTCTAGAGATCAGCGCGTTCAAACAAACAAACAAACTCTTCAGTTCAAATCTCTATATATATATTAGTATAGATAACTTATGTCTTTTTAACATCATCAAAAAAATTGGTTTTTTAAGTTTGGAATCATTTTTTTTTGTGTATTTTTTTAATGCTGTTTTGATGATTCTTTGTGACAGCGGGCCTATGTTCAAAGGCAAGACCAAAAATCATCGGGTGTTGTGTATGTAGGCATAGTTTACTAAAGAAATAAATTATTAGTGTTATATCTACTCACCTGTGTCTTTTAAAGCACCTAACTGTAGTAAAGTACCTTAATCGCTTTGTTCAGGACATCAAGTGACTACAAGCTGCAGTGACAGATCCTTTTTTACTTTCTCTATACAAAAAAGAACTAATTGTTCCTTTCTTGTTGCAGCAACCATGACTACCTACTTCCAGTACCCCACTCCCGAGCTTCAGGAGGAGCTGAAGAAGATCGCACAAGCGATCGTTGCTCCCGGCAAGGGTATTCTTGCCGCTGATGAGTCTACCGGTAAGCCAACTGAACCGAGCCAATATGCTCATAGCTTCAGCTGATTTTTATATCCCATTGTTAGCCAACGTGCCTATTGTTTATTGTGGTGGATATATGAGCTAAACTGGTATGAATTAGATATAATAGGTATGGTTGCGGAGCATCACTTTAAAAATGGGTCGATCATCCTATTCCAATGCCAGGAATGTAGGAACACATCAATTTACAATGTCAAGTAGGACTGTGATTCTCTGAAGGTGTCACTGGATGTCTTATGTTTCTAGCCATCTTAGCTAGGCCCTCAGGGCGTCAAACTTTATGAGCCCTCGAAGGCCCATGAGGCCGCGAATTCTAAATTTTAAGGCGAGAAATTAATAGCTATCTAATAACAATTAATCGATTTGTTTTCCAACCTTTGATATTGTCATGTTATCTGCGTCGTAAATATAAAATTTATGTAATCGATGGATCATATTTATCAAAGAAAACCGCTAATATTGGTATATTCAATAGAGGTTTGTCATAATCCTTGGATTTCGATCGATATTAAAATTATTGTTAAATTTGAGTATCTCGATGTTCGTTCTTATGAGAAACGGATGTTCAGGATACTATCTATTAATTGCCTTAATCAAGTATTTTTAAATAATTCTTATTGTATTGTATTGTATTGAAAATATGCAAGCCTGATATTTCAATGTCAATGTAATGTAAAGTTCATCAACCCACTCTTGACTTCTGAGACCTAAGCCAATCCTTTGAATTGCTGTTTCCCTAGTAATAGTCAGTTCTAAATGCAAGTTAAAAATGGTTTCCGTGATTCTAGCGACTATGGGCAAGCGTCTCCAGGACATTGGTGTCGAGAACACCGAGGAGAACCGTCGCAAGTACCGCCAACTGCTTTTCACTACTGACCCTGTAAGTTGACCTCCACATATTTATGATCTCCTGGTACCTCCTAGTTCTTATTGAAAAATAACTTCTATTTTTGAAATTCTTTTACTATTGAAATTGAATTAATTATTTTGATTTATACTTAGATGGTTTTTGTCAGCTAAGATTAATTTTAAAAAAAAACAAAAATATGAATAGAGGAAGAGACACTTCATCTTTAATTACGGCGTTGAATTCTATTTTAATTTATAGGGTTCACTGTTATCGCTTTAAAAATAATATTTGATATTGCATACGTACACACATATTTAACGTACAAAGTTCATGGCCGCGTCGGGCGTGGTCCGCAATGGGATTCGATGGGTTTGTACTTGTACGCGTCTCTGTGTTTTGAGTAATAGGCACTGATGTAGTATAATATCTCTTGAGTTTTATTATATAGTATAATTATAATAGGCAATAAAAGGCACTATGTGCCTATTAATAGAACATTGTTGCCGATGGTTTCCGCTGATGTGATCACTAAATTGAAGTTTTTTGTCTCTGATTGCCTCGTGTTAAATAGTTATTTATGGTATACTTCTCGAAATACGGAAGCATCCTAAGTTATCTAGTTGACCAGAGAGTAGCTTTGGATACCAAGCAGTACCTACAATAAATAATTTATCTCCTTAACCATCTAGGCCGTCGGCGAGAACATCTCCGGCGTAATTTTGTTCCACGAGTCGCTGTACCAGAAGGCTGACGATGGCACTCCCCTGGTCACTCTGTTGGAGAAGCGCGGCATCATCCCCGGCATCAAGGTCGACAAGGGTGTCGTGCCGCTGTTCGGCTCCGAGGACGAGTGCACTACCCAGGGTGAGTGTTGCTTGCAGGATTAATTCAGGTAGTAGCTACCTCGGATGTTATGCTTGCCTGGTACTTCAAACTGTTATTGATAAAGTTTACGTGTTGTCAGGAAGATATTACAACCACGCCTACTTCTACTCTCAACAGTTTAAATTTCAAGCAGTAAGCTATAGCCTGGCAGATAAAATTCCTGCCAACAAGAATGACATTGATAAGCTGCTGTTTGGCTTAGCCCAAGTATATAAAAAGGGTGTACACCTTTCACTGCTCGGAAAACAATAGGTCTCTTTGCTGTCATGCAAGCCTGGTATTTCAGCCCCACCCGTATCTAACTTAGTAGTTTGTGTTCCGAGCAGAAAAGTGAGATGCCAACAGAATTTACAGGAAGGGACTTAGATACATTGCCCTAACTGTAAACACCGGTATTACAGTTTTCATGTTTGCCTGGTACTTCATACACGATACGCACGCATATCTTTGTTGTTCTGTGTTCACATGTATGTAGGTACTTACCTATGTTAATTCGAAATGTTTATTCAAACAGAGTTGATAGTGAATTTAAATAATACAGGATACATTGACCTTTCGATAATATGTGACTGACATTTTGATATCACGTTTACATAAGAGATAATTTTCATAGATTTTTAAATAAACATTTAAAAGTTTAATTTCAGGTCTAAGGTCAAACTCGCTATCTCGGATCACTAGTAAAAGTGTTATTTGGTAGAGTTATATCAAAAATTTATTTTCCAGGCCTCGACGACCTTGCTCAGCGTTGCGCTCAGTACAAGAAGGACGGCTGCCACTTCGCCAAATGGCGTTGTGTGCTTAAGATCGGCCGCAACACGCCATCCTACCAGGCTATCATGGAGAACGCTAACGTACTCGCTCGTTACGCCTCTATCTGCCAGAGCCAGCGCATCGTGCCCATTGTCGAGCCCGAAGTACTTCCCGATGGTGAGTCAACTTTTAACCAAACGGCTTAACTTTTTACTATCGCCAATTATACTGAAGGTCTACGGGACGAACCAGAAAGAAAAGGTAGATATCAGGCTATCAGGAGTACGCTGAAGTGCTTGCACGTTATTCGTCCATCTGCTAGAATGAGCCAGCACATTAGGTACCAGGCGACCAGAAAGATATAGGCCGTAACTTAAATTACTTCTACTATACTTTTGTATCAGGAATACATCCTCTTATCTACTTACAGGTGAACATGACCTGGACCGTGCCCAGAAGGTGACAGAGGTGGTCTTGGCAGCCGTGTACAAGGCCCTCAATGACCACCATGTCTACTTGGAAGGAACCCTTTTGAAGCCCAACATGGTGAGTAAAATACTGTATTCTACACACACTATCAGCTATAATTTATATAAAGTTTTTAATGCTGCCCATAGACCAATTTGTAATTATTATTACTGTGTAACAATCACATCACACATATTTGGGAAATTTGGCACCTTTCCACGAGTTTGACTGTCGCACATTATCACAAGACATGTTACGTACAAAAACTTTATTATTAGCCACATATTGTTATTATATTAGCTAGTTCGAAATCCTTGATTTTTCAGTTTTAATTTATTGTATAAGTTCTGATATTTATCCTTTTTGTGTCCTTGCCTATACTAGGTAACCGCTGGACAGTCATGCACCAAGAAATACACACCACAAGACATCGGTCGCGCCACCGTCACTGCTCTTCTCAGGACTGTGCCTGCTGCTGTTCCTGGTAAGATTGCTGTTCAATTATGAAAAGGGTTATCCTTTTGTCTTCTGTGTTCTTGGTAAGATGACAGACATTGCTAAGGTGGACTTGGTGCGATCGAAGAAGGGTACCACCGGCATGCCCACCACTTGCCTGTAAACCTTTTTATGGCCCACTGCTGGGTATGGGTCCTGAAGCATACTTCCACCGCTGCTTCAATATGGATTGGTGGAGATTTGGATTAGTGACCAAACTGTGTTACATGTTGTCAAACCGCCCTATAGGCCTCCGACTAGGTTCAATGACAGTTATCCATTGATAATAGCCAGGAGTGATGGCTTAACGTGCCCTCTAAAGCATTGAAATGGACCACATGTTATTGGCTGAAATTTTCTCAATTCCAGGAGTTACATTCCTTTCCGGTGGCCAGTCTGAGGAGGAGGCCTCTGTTAACCTGAACGCCATCAACACCGTGGATCTGAAGAGGCCTTGGGCTCTGACCTTCAGCTACGGCCGTGCCCTCCAGGCCTCCGTGCTCCGTGCTTGGGGCGGCAAGCCCGAGAACGTGTTGGCCGGCCAGCAAGAGTTGCTCAAGCGTGCTAAGGTAAGATGAAGGTTCTAGAAGAAAGGAAAGAACTGATTCAGAACTTTGAATAAGCTTTGAACAGTTTGGAACAATTTAAGCATAAAAAAATTAAGTTGTCCATATGGTAAGTTGGTAAAGAAAACAGATAAACTTTTATCTACAAGAATAGTGGGATCACCAATCCAATGCAATTCCATTACAAGACGTTTGATCAATCATTATAAACACCTGACTCAAATTTACTAATAATATGCATGAATATCTGTTCTAGTGTTGTGTTGTCGGTATTTTAATATTATAATGTCCGAATTTGTTTGTTTTTTTGAATTTGTCTAATAGCTACTTTGTTCATCCTAATTTATTTAATTTATTACACAGTTATAGTACAGGTTCCATTATAAAAACCGGATAATGCGTTTTTACATAGAAACTTACATTATGCTTGCTTTATTTTGTTTAATCTGTAGTTATGTGGATTTAAAATTAAGTTAATTTTTTTTTATTATTTGTCTAAATTTATAAATTGGCTTTTATTCTACTCTTAATTATATTTTTTCAAACCCAGGCCAACGGTCTCGCAGTGAGAGGACAGTATGTTGCTGGATCTATCCCATCTCTTGCTGCATCCAAATCAAACTTCGTTAAATCGCATGCTTACTAAGTTAAAAAGCACTATATTAGTCTATGTAAAGCCGCGCACTATTATAAAAACGTATGAAAATTGACATCACGTCATTGAGTGACAGCTGTCAGTTTTCATACATTTTTCCCGCCGAAGCTACGCCAGTTAAATGTTGATGTGAACAAAGCAGAAGTGAAATCATAAAGACATAGTTTTATAAAATTTACTTGTATAAACTACTATGATTAAATCACTTTTATTTACCAAAATACTAATGAAACAGTTTGAAATAAATATGCACTGCATTTTATTGATTATAATCTTTTTACAGCCATCTTAATATACAATTTAGTTTTGATTAATTTAATTTTAATCATGTTACAGTTTATCAAATTTACATTACACAAATTTAATGTGACTGGCTGAAAAAAGATTTTCATTCATGAAAAACATAATCGAATTATTTTGTGTGTTGTCCTGCACGCGTAGTCAGATGTTTTGTGAAAGTAGTTTTATAGTAATTAAACCAAGTTTAATTTTATATTTTCGATTATATCTAAGGTAAGTTTTTGTTGCTTCTTTAAGGAAGATATTACAATTTATGATCTGTAGAGTACTGTTATATAGAATTTCTTGTTGGTTTTTTTTTAAAAGTTTGTGCATTAAACTTTTTTTTATTCCGAAACTGTTATAGACGATAAACATATTTTATGAACTTTGTTATAATGAATTTTTATTTTATTAAAGTTTGATGCACACAATTAAATTTACTATGATGAATATTCAATTAATATAAATATTAGCTTTTTTAATATAATTTTGAAAATGAATAAATTAGTATTTAATTATTTGAAAGCATCACAAAACATTATTAATATGCATGGTATTTCTAGAAAGTAGTTTGGCATGTTTGTAACTAATATGCATCGCCAACACCACTTGTGCTAACGTTATTTTTTATCTATATATC
The DNA here is from genome assembly GCA_018231265.1 of Noctuana haematospila. NCBI lineage: Eukaryota > Metazoa > Arthropoda > Insecta > Lepidoptera > Hesperiidae > Noctuana > Noctuana haematospila. The sequence goes on along the minus strand of DWQL01000721.1, from coordinate 2,905 downwards.
AATAAAAAATATACTTTTTGTTTGTTTGTGTTTATTTTGTGTTGTTCCATACCATCTAGTGTGTAGATAGATAATGTTGTTGTACAGCTTTATTTATTTAAATTAATTTATTAATAATAACATTTACGCTTCTATAATAAATAATATAATAATAATCAGAATAAAATTAAAAGAGGGTAGTAAATATGATTTTTAGATTTAGTTGAAAAGTCATATTTGTATTAAATAATAACTATATTTTTAATAAATAAAAAACAAAGTAAAATGGCATTATGTACATAAAAGTGAGGCCTTCTGTAGAATAGTTAGGTTTAAGTATTAATAATTATTTTTATTGCCAAAAACTGACTTCAATGGTTTTCTCATGGATGCCATTATCAATATTGGACCAAATTGAAATGGGACACACGACAAGCACCAGCTTTCAAATAAAAGAATCATCAAAATCAGCTCACCCAAAAGTTGTGTTGTAACAAAAATACAGTCGAATTAAGAACTCCTCCTTTTTTGAACTAACTAAAAAATTAAGAAGTAATTTAGTTTGTTACAGACTTAAATTATTAAACTAATTTTGGAGACTGTCGTATTTCTGTCTATAGCATAGAGCACAACAACAAAAATAATTTCTCAGTCCGCAGACAAACAATAGAGTTTAGTTTGTGAGCCAAGATGCACAGAAACACCTAAACTGGACCACTGACCGCTTTACCACTTGTTTAACAAGATGATTAAAATATATGATGCAAGGCTGAGAACGCTGCTTTCGACTGCAAAAATTCTAAGAAGTTATGGATATCTACAATACAGAAATAGCTCTGAGCTATGTTGTCTCTGACTGCCGAGAACATGTTATTCGTGCATCAATATAATCAAAACTTACCGCTATCCCGTCCTTTAACGGGTTTTACGACATCTACCTACCTACTATAGAAGATTTGGTAATCATTGCCAGTCGTAAAAAATAATTAAAATTTGCTCTACATAAACATTACTATTTTATTTTTCAAAAAATTCTGTGAATCGATATAATTTATTACATATTATTTCTAATTTATTTTTATTAACCCTATTATTGTTTCTGTTCATTACAGGCTAACGGTCAGGCTTCGCTGGGCAAATACGTCGCCGGATCCGTAACAGGTGTGGGCGCCGAAGCGGGCCTTTTCGTTGCTAACCACGCATACTAAAAAACAAAAAAAAAAAACGTTGAAAGTGTTGCATATGTTTAAAAAGTTATTGCTTCAAAAGTTACACGGGCGCCATTTTGTCAAAACATAGCGCCAATTTTAAAAATATTTGAAAATGAAAGCTAATCGGTTTGATAGTAATTCGTAGGAATCGTGTTTAATGTGTGAGAATTTATTCCAATAGTTAATCTGTAGAAATAAATTCTCACAGACTACATAAAGTCGGTAGATGAAGTAGCGCCTTACAAGCGACTATTGGCGCGAACGGTCAATGTTATTGGAAATGGCAATTTAGTATTCGTAGGAAGCTTTTTAATCTGTACAGTTGAGGCAAGATAACACTACGTTATCTGTGAATTGGTTTATTTTTATAAAACACGCTAGATTAGACATTGTCGTAGATAATACACATACGAAGACAAAATAATTTCTTTTGGGATCTAAGAACAAATTATGATAATTAGAAGAGTAAGGTAGTTCTTGTCGTGTTGTTCAGAGATTACTTGCGTAGTATTAAAGTAAAAAACGTATTTCATTGTTGATCTATCTAGATTTAGTCATTTGAAGCATTCTATGTGTTTTTAATTGAGATTCTAGAATCTTCTCGTGTTTCCTAGTAGCTTATGTAATATGTATCTTCTGGCATTATAATTTAATATTAGCTTTACATACAATGTATTATGTTATATCCCAAAGGAAGTAAAAATTATTTATTTTACATTGGATCACGAATATACACATATAAATAATAGATAAACTAAATGGACATTTTATATACTACTTGATAGGTAATGATTTTACATAATACTTTTAGGGTTTTAATTGTATTTTAATATTTTAAGAATAAATTATTATATTATCAATAATTTTGTAGTTTGTTTCATTCATCCATATTATGTACCTTTGTTCCTACATCAAACTTATTTATATTTTAATGGCACATCACTTGTATATGTAGTTATATGTAAAATATAATTTAAGTAAATCACACATAATCCTTATGTACGTACACAAGTTATTTTCTATCACGTAATATAAATAATGTTTCCGTACATAATATAAAGAAATACGATTTTGAAGACATACTTTCACATAAAAGTTTATAAATATGCATTTGAAAAATGTATGTTTTTTACCGTTACAACATATCAAAATAGAATACCTATCAAGTAGGTACCAGGTTACAGATTCTATTTATATCCATAGACTAGCTTATGCGACTTCGTGCGCGTGACATACAAAATTTGCCCTCTATCTCACCTACCCCCACCCTTCAAGAGGAGTAGAATTTCGGAAAATCCTTTCTAATCGGATGCCTACGTCATACAAACACCCTTCAAGTGTCAGGTCTATGATAAGCTGTTTAGGCTGTGCGTTGACGCATCAGTCAATCATTCAGGTTAAAGAATTTAATAGCACTAGATTGTAAATAGGTGGATAGGTACTGTGAACTGTCCCAAAAAAGCACAATTTTCCAAGCGACCTGCCCAGACGCGTGCTATGGGGATATTCCAATGTGTCGTGTCAACATTTTGCCCGATGAACCGTGCTAATTGAACTGCGGTCGCATCTGTCTTGCACTCAACGGCACGAGTACGGCACGAGTTGGAAATAAACGTGTTATGGCAAACCGAACTCCTTTTCATGCCTTCAACCCTTTTTATGTCCCACTGCTGGGTACGGGTCTCTCCCCACAACCGAGGAAGGCCTGGAGCATA
>DWQL01000720.1:0-13720 GCA_018231265.1 Noctuana haematospila | reverse complement strand
CCGGCCGCGCCCGACGTTGCTTAACAATGTGATCGCTTGCGATCCACACTGCCAGCGGGGCTATGCGCGCTTCACGACACGGTTAGAGAATACAATTACAGATATCATTTCTTGTAAACATCATACACTTTTTATATTAATGTATCGCACTTAACTGTAAGAATAATATTTTTTTATAAAATTGTGAAGAAACTAGTATTGGACACATCCATGCATTTTTCGTATGAGACGAAAATCACATGGAATTTTCGCTGTACTTAGTCATATAAATGCAAAAATTATTTAAATTTAATAGCAACGTACCTACGTAGTCTGAAAACAGGTAAGTAGATACGCATGTACGTAGTTGCCAAACCACATCAACTGTTATAAGGTTGTAGGTTCGCAAAGTTGTAGAAGCAGGGTTGCCTCAATGGTCGATGAACTTTACGAAGCCAAAAGTGTCAATAATAAAAATATTCACACCTAGAAAAAATCCGTTTGTAATGATTTATTCGTCTACAACAGAATAACAATACTTATTATCTTTTATCAATTTTAAAAAACTTTAAGGCCACCTAGGAATTAAACTGCTTTGCCTACGTACAGTATTGATATCACGAAATTTAAACTTTGTAAAATATCGTTCAAAACGATAATCTGTTCTTAATTACAACATAAAGTTGATTTTTTTTTATTTGTTAGTAGGATTTGAACCCACGACCATCGGTACCGGTCTTACTATAGCTAGGTAGGTAGAGCAAATAGGTTGCTGTCAAAAGTAGATAAGTCGTATTAAGTTTTTGCTTATTAAAATATTTTGATCATTTGTATCAATTATTTTGTCAACCCTAGAACACAACCGCAGAATAAAGCAGCCGCAAGTTAAAACAATAACACATTTGGCAGATGAAATGCGGCGAGTCCTCGACCACCACGCTACATTAAAATACGTCCGAATACAGATTGTCTTCAACCTTTCATGCAGCTTTGTTCTTTGTTAGATTGGCTCATTTTTACTGCCAAGCGATGGTGTTACGTTATTCTATTACAAATTCGCTAGCCACGTTAGACTTTTATACATAGATAAATATCTCTTACTTTATGTTAGAACTAGCGACCCGTCCCGGCTTCGCACGGGTGCAATGCTGATACTAAATACACTACAGAAAAACGTTTATACATAAAAACTTTTCTCTTCAATCACTCTATCTAATTACAAAAAACCGCATCAAAATCCGTTGCGTAATTTTAAAGATTTAAGCATACATAGTATTAGGGATATAGGGACAGAGAAAGCGACTTTGTTTTATACTATGTAGTGATAACACACTGCGATGGCGATTTAATCAAAAAATTTTATATAATTTTTAAGAGAAGCCTTTTCAGCACCTCGTCCTCAACTTAGGAACAAAACTGAAGCAGAAATAAAGTATTCAGCTCATGTTTGACTGAAAAGTAAACAATAATTTAACAGTCACTGAACAATCTTTTATGATCACTAACTTTATGATGATTAACTGATACATTTTCATATAAGTCTAACACACAATATCTCGACACCATGCCAGAAGATTCCGCAGCATTTAATTTTACATTGTCTTCTGACAAACTCATGTTAACCCAACACTCTTGTCGCTAAGCGAATTATAAAAACCACAAGTTTAAACAATGTCCCATTGTAGAGATGAAATGTTGCGATTCTGACCAACTTCAGTCAACAGTCAACTTTACAATATTTTAGAGATTTAACAATCTAGATTTTCCGGAGGTCATTTATGGCGTTTTGTTCTTTTGAAAACGACGTGTGGTACCGTAACAGTTGCTTACTTGAAACCATTTAAAAATATACAGTTGTGACATTGTTTTCAATTTTGCCGCTTCTAAAACGTGCTATATTACTATTTCCGACATATAGTTTGCTTGCTATATCTCGTCGTCATTCTTCTTCAAAATAACAAATTTTATAATTTTTATTACTAAATTTCACTATTTTTCTTTATTTTTTTTTACATTTCTGTACCTATTTCAGTTATGAATAATTTGATACAACTTATTATTATATTTACAGGCATAGCTTTTTATTATTAGGACGGCTTCGATCGATATTAAGTGCCCACCCATCAACCAACCAAACCAAACCAAACCAATACCAGTACCTACCATATTGCCAATAACTTCTAATCCATGGTCCATTTTAAATTCATAAACTTCATAGTCTTAGGTATGTAATCTATCCTAGGCATTTATATAAGGCCCTTTAATGAAATTTAGCGTATATCCGGATCTTTACTTCCTTTTCTAAGTGGTTGTTAATTAGCGACCACCAAGAATAAACAATTAACGACAAACATTTAAATAGCGAACAGTTTAAACATGCATGACCGACCTCTTACACAGATAAGCTAAACGTGCAACATGCACAATCAGAATGCGTGCTAGAAATTATTTATGCAGGCGCCTCTAAAGACACCGACCTGATCTCTCAGTCTACCGTACTCCTTAGTGCTGTTAGACTACTTACCAATTCTTCTATAGCAGTCTTGTTCTGGAAATAATTTGCGTGTCTATTGTAATATAAGTAGGAAATAGATAAATTAAACATTTCACTCGCAATTAGAATAAAAATGTACAAATTTACTTATGTACCTACTCGCATGTTTTATGAGTCTCGCTAAACAATGGTATATTATGTAATTACATGAATGTAAAATCTATCGGCAAATGAAGTAGAGCAAGCTTGATTGTATGTACCTATCCGCAATCGGTGATACGAGGAATGACAATTCCTTCTCGTATCACTGGTGGCAAGCGTTGGTAGCACGACGAAGAGTACCTAAGCCCTCTAATCCGCGCTTAGTCAAATAAGCGTATTAGACGGAAAAATTTACACAAACTATATTTTTTAGCGCAAATGAGTAGCTAATGAGCATGCTGGCCACTTGATACCTTTTACACGACACAGGGAATCCTAATGTGGGGCTGTGAGAGTGAAGCGTTAAAAAAAAATTCACATTTCTGTCCAAAAACGTCGTGAACATACATACTCGTACGTTGTTTCAAGCGAAAATAAATGATGCAGAAAACTTCCGTCAGATGCAATTATTAACATAACGAACGTGTAACGGCATTGTTGTACATACCTAATTTAACACGATCTATTAATTAGGCCAGTGTAATCAGTTTTGTCAAAATATATTGTTAAAATAAGTCTCGTACATTAATGGAACCGATTATATAAAGTTTTAAAGGAAATATTATGTAGTGAAGTGTACGGATGGTGTTAAAAGAGACGAAGGTTTTTGGAGTAGAGAACACTTTAATTTTAATTACTTTAAAATTAGACATTATTGTACTTGTCGCTATGTCGGATGCGGCAGGAAGAGGAAGGCAATGTTGCCATGCTTTCCTTACTAAAAAAATACTTTCCTTAGAAAATAATGTTGCCATATTTGTCAACAAAATATAAAGCTAGTATGATGACTAGTCTGTACGACTCTACTACGCTACGAAATAATGGAGATAATACTGGAGACACGATATTTAAATCATCTCAGTCATCCAGTATTATATAATTAAACAATTTGTGCAATAAAATCACCCAAAGAATTTTGCCTCAATCGATGAGGCACATTAACATTCATTCAACACACACCAAATTTCGAATTTTGCATTCATCGTGAACCTGAACATGCCAAAATCAAGATTTTTATCAATACAAACAAACGCATCAGATTCATGTCAGGAACATACAGAATATATTATCAAGCACTAGCATATAGTTGACATAGTGACTGTAGATTTTATTTTACGTGCCTAACTTATGGGTACCTAGACTATGAATGTACCGACAGTGGTATTGTTCGACGATTTGTGTTGTAAGTGGATGGTTAACTTGCCCGTCAATCATTTAGAGGCTCCTGGTTTTGTATCCTAGCGGGGTAGAAGTTTAAATAATTAATTTAGATTTCTGATTTTAGTACGGGTATTTGAGTAATTATGGAGCATGATTTTATCTTTATCCTTTATCTTTATACTGAATTTTTTGAACATAAACCAACTAAATTTTATTTCTATAGGAAATTAACTAGGACGTAGTGTTATCTTTATTTTATTTTTTTATCATACAATTTTATTGGACATTTAATTTAATTTTATTTAATGAAATAAGGTTTTAAAAAACTGAAAGTTCGTAAACAGCCACAATAGAACTGGGTCAGTGGGTCCTGTGTATTATATACTCTCGGTACGTACGTCAACCAAAGGGCTAACCAAAGACAAATTAATTTTGGACATACTACGAGTACTTATATTTAAGAGACAAGCGCTTCATTTTGTTCTCACGATGTTCTTAGGTATTTTGTTGCCTTCTAATAGATACACAAAGTTTATTTAGTAGTCACAGTTGTAATTCACTTTAAAACTAGAGCGATATATTAGGCTCCGGAGATTTTTTAATATAAACGTGCATGTTTTTGTGCAGCGTGAAAGCAATGTACGGAATGCATACTAAGCGATTTCGTGATTACACTCCGAAATAAATCGATTCTTTATCGATTCTCAAGTGACATCGCTATATAAGTATACACAAATCGATTCTTATACGCGTAGTCTGAATGTCAAGTAGGTTTACGACATCGACATAAAAGGGAATCGATTAGAAAATTTATTGATCGGAAGTTCTGCTGCTCAGGAATATTAGGTATATTATAGTCTGTGCAGTACTTTGTGTAAGATAACATCTAAAATAATGTGTCGATATAGTTAATTGTAATCAAAAATGAAATTAGGTCATAAAATACTAACTTCAACTTCATTTAAACTTCATTTAAATAGTTAAAGATTAAACTTTTTAATAAAGTAGACTTTTGCGAATTGTTTAAGGCCACCTTTTTGTAGAATAAATAAGTTTAGAACGTATTATAACAATGGCAAAAAGCGTGTCAACGACAAAATTATGATTGGACCTACAATATGTCCAAATACTATTAACATTTTACGCACTCGCTTTAAACATAACTTGCTAAATATGCGTAAATTATGCTCAAAATACTAGAATGCACAATCCGTGACGACTTGTGGCCAATTGTTTTTGTATAACAATGCAATACAGTTAACGGTTGTTAGTAAAACTTACATATTTACGACAATTGTTAAAGATGCATTATTATTGAAATTAGGTAAGTAAGATGGACAGTTATTTAAGTTTAGTTGCAGTAAGACCCATCGTCATAAATTTACCTATGTACATAATATGAGGTCGAAATTTCTAGTAGGAAAAGTACAATATGAAATTTCATCACTCCTGAATTTTCAAATAATATTATCCTAATATGTAATTACAATTATTAAAGTTTATTTTATAAGGGGACCACCACTGATACATGACATAGGTAAAGCAATTGCTTAACATTAATATTAGGGGTAAAAGTACTTTTAAAACCATTTCTTTCCAATGTAGGTAAAATGCAATACATTATCTATACTAATATTATAATGAGGTAGGATTTGATTGTTTGTTTGTATTAAATAGGCTCGTTTGTTTGTATGGAATAGTACGATAGCTACATTAATGAGGAAGGTTATGGCTATCAAGCATTACGGTTACTATTCTTAACGCGGGTGAAACCGCGTGGCACAGCTATATTTATTCGAAGTATTTACTCTCATTTAATTTTGTGCTATCACATAGGCAGGTCATTTAAATATGCTTTAAGAATTGCGGTAGAACTCTGAGGAACTGCATTAAATCTTGTGAAATACTCTTTAATTAAACGGAGAACTTTACCAAAGTTATTGTTCAACTCACTTAACAGATAAGATTCGAAAGATGGATTTCAACATCACTTGTAATATCATTTAACTACATTAGTAACCCGCTCGGCTGATCAAACACAGTCATTACGATCGAGCTACCAGCATGATTTATCGAATGTTACCTGCTATCTGTTCGCTTAAGAATGATATGATCGTAATATCGATGTGCGAACACAATCATCATTATAGATGCTTGCGTTGATTTATAATCGATTGTCGTATCGAACCGGTTCTCTTGGGAGATGTGACCTGTAGTTCTGAACTGGAATATTATGCGGGTACGTAATCAACTCACTTGACCTGTAATACATAAAAGTCGGTCAAGTCAACAGGTTTGATCCTTGCGTCCTCTGCCGAACAACATTCCTTGGGAAACTTCTCTGTGCACAATTTTTATTACGCTACAAAATCAAGTAGGTACCTAACAGCCGTTTACCTGTTTTATTACCGCACGATCTCTTCATTTAAATGGGTTAGCGATTGCAAATCGATTAAAATTTATTGATTTACGTGGATGTTTAATCTGTCCACGCGTTGTTTCCGCTTTCGCGAGTGGTGGTCTTACAAGACGGTCTTGAATACTCATAGCCTAGCTAGACGGCTAAAGAAACTAGGCATATTTCATACTAGGGCAAAGACTGAATACGATTCTTTTCACTATTTTATTGCTTTACATGTACAATAAATGATTTCTATTCCAATCTATCTATACTAATAATATAAAGCTGAAGAGTATGTTTGTTTGAACGCGCTAATCTCAGGAACTAGTCGACCGATTTAAAAAATTCTTATAGTGTTAGATAGTCCATTTATCGAGGAAGGCTATTGGCTATCAAGCGTTACATTATAATTCTTAACGCGGGTGAAATCGCGGAGCACAGCTAGTATGAAATATTTTAAAAGGACGATGTTAAAATTATATCAGTAAAAATATGGGATTTCACCCGATTTTAGGGAGTAACTATGAGGATCAACTAGTGTCTCCGGCATTCGCAACTCCTCAACTGAAGTACGAGAAATTTACACAAGACTTGCTTTATGACAAGACATTATTTTAAAGGAACAAACCGTTCATAGTAATGAAGGTCCTTTTAAAACCAACCGGAAATCGACAAAAGCTTGTATTTTCATTTGTAAATTAATCTACTTCCTAAGCAGCTCATATCGCCATTAACAGCCACCAAGTCCCTGTTAACGCCAGGTTAAGTGTTTCCGAGCCGTAATCTCTGCTTTCCGCTCGAACAGCTTTACTGTAAATTAGCGGGAACTTTGCAATACCTAACAAACTTCGCGAAACACGATAATATTTGTTCCAAAACAATTTAAAACATTTTATCTGGAAGTAAATTTTGTGTAATAATTTCATAAACGTAAATCAAAGATTAAGGACGGACGATTTGATTTAACGAAGATCCGATTTCGGTACTATCAAGTTACCTACAGTGCCTCATTATGATGAATTCAATTCTCCCATCTTACATAATAATATAATATCGTATTCGAGAAAAACGTTTGACTAACCTATTTTTATATTATTACCTGAAGTTTACTCTTTAAGTTTTATTTCGCTATACCTTTATACTCGTATCTTGTATGTGTGTATTTCTGATCATGAATCATCAACGAAGTTAAATACAGTTTTGGATCACCATTCTGGAAATGCTAACGTCTCTTGAATAATATCTATTACATCAGTAACATTCTGAGACAGAAATATAAATATAACTGCTAGAAGTTAACTTAATTTCACTCCATACTTCCATACTTTCCTCATAAAAATTCTATACTGGGGACCTATGTATCTTCAACCCTTTTTATGTCCTACTGCTGGACACGGGTCTTTCCCCACAACCGGGGAAGGCCTGGATTACACTCCACCACACTGCTCATATGTGAGTAACGTCCAAAAAGATGGTTTTTTTTTTCATACCTCAACGTCGATGACATAAATGTTCACTTGGGCATAGGCTTGTTATTGCACCGGTCACCCACATACGGGCATAAATGTCGATAAAGCGATCATGCAATACTAAGATAGGGCTGACGTTAAATGGGCTAATGGGCTATCTATTTACTCTCCACTGTTTACTAGCTTATGGCCGCGACTTCGTCTGCGTGGACTTCTTATTTATTGATTTATATGATGTATCGTATTTTAGATAAATCATAAATAAAGTAAGTGTTACTATAGAGTAATGAGCAACTATATGGAACAGGGGATATAAATTTAAAAGAGTCTACCACAGTTTCGCTCCATATAAAAAAATTATTTCTCTGTCATAAATTTGCCTACATTTATCCACAGCAACCCTAGTTTTGCTACACCTGGAGGTATTGTTTCACGGACCAGCGATGCAGAACTCGTCGACTTACGTCCTCGCCGTGACATCTGCAGAGGCTTTAGCTGTTTATTGCATTTAAATTAGTGTATTCATTCTGTGAATCTAAATAGACAATTATCATGAGGGCTCTTTGCTCATAATTCTATAGTAAAGACAAAGTACCTACTAGCGAACAATTTTAACCGACTTTTTTTAAGTCGCTTAAAATTTTCTAAAATCCTTTTTTTATTTCAACTAAGTAAATCACCTCTTACAGTCCAGTGGTTATTCAAAGTAAAAATGTATACTAAAAAAGTTGTCAATTTTGTAAGTGTAACTTTAATATTAGATTTGTTTTATGAAGATTTCCATGTTATTATACTTTACTAGCTGACCCGGCGAACTTCGTACCGCCTCAAAATCAGTAAGTTATACATTATAAACTTTTCTCTTGAATCACTCCATTAAAAAAACTGCATCAAAATCCGTTGTGTAGTTTCAAAAATCTAAGCATACATACATACAGACAGACGCGGGAAGCGACTTGCTTTGTACTATGTAGTGATGAACTGTTAAGATTTCTTCAGGCACCATGAAGCTGACAGAAATACCAAGTAAGAGCTAAGTTCGTAACCAAATAGCCTGCAGATGAAGTCCTCACGATATATTATTCAGATTTCCCCAATTTCCCGGATTTAATAATAAATATTAATAACGAAAAATGCTTTCGAAGTACTTTCGGAGAGGTTATGAAGTCGTTTGTATTCCGAGGGTTCCTAGAAAGTTAGAAGTAATTTAGGGAAGTTTCGACGAGGTCGAGAAGGGTATTTACCTATTGAAAGATTGGAAGGTTTAATCATTTGGAATAGGTATGAATGTTTAGACACCGTCATACTTGTGTGCAGTTATTCAAAGACATGTCGGTCAGTACAATTTTATTAAAGATTCCTAGGTGGTGCCCACGACTTCGTCTGCGCAGGATTAGTATCTATTTCGAGCAATTCACACAAATATAAAGATATTATAAATTGTAGCCTTTATGTTATTCTGATGTATAAGCCATATTATTGTAAAGTTTCATTAAAATTCATTCAGTAGTTTTTACGTGAATGAGTAACAAATATGCATACATGCTTACTTACAAACTTTCGCCTTTATAATATTATGATGAGCTGACTGATGATATCCATCAGCAATGCCTTATCGGTGTCGTGTCGGTCCCTAAAGGGCCTCCCAATAAGTAGCCACAATACTTTTTAATATAAAAATTACATTTTCAGATAACGTCAACTGCGGTGCAACTTTAAAATCCATATCAAAGTCCGTTCATTGAAAAGATTATTTCCAACCGTTACGAGTGGGTTGAAAGTAGCAATTTTGTATTATTTATGGCCATTTTTATTAGCACCCCTATCATATTATCTCATTTTGACAAAGGACTGAATCGTAAAGGTGAATTTAAATGCCTGGTGGAATAACACGATGGCCTTTTTGATCATTGTTAAATCTACTCGTTGGAAATTAAAAATGGCGCGACGTTTTCGAACTTCAACGATGCACGATGTTGTATTTTACAATTGTTTTAAATTAATTTCTACTAACTATTATTTGTAGACAATGTGTATCAAGATCAATTCAATTTATTATTGTGTTATACAATCATATTTGACTACCCGATCGTTTTTAAATAGAAATTGGAAGAAAGATGACTTCGTACATTTTAATTCTGTATTGAACCAAGTCTTTCTTACTTCTGTAATACAATTTTAATGCCCAGGATTGGAATAGATTAGCGTATGTTTTTGTTTTACGAAGGTATCTGCGAATTCCCAGTTATAAAAAGTTATATTACTAGGATGCAATACCTCAACTTGATTACTTCTGAGTAGTTCTGAGTACGTTCAACAACTACGATCCAATATGTGAGTAAATGGAGCCAAGAAATTCCTTATCAGGAATCGATCACCAACAAAGTGAGGTGGAAAAAACGTTTGACAATAAAATATAGAGAAAACGTCATGAGGAATTTTCTAATAATATGTTCATTGTTTACTGGAAGTACGGTATTTTGTTTTTGGCTGCTTTTATTAACGTCTACTTAGATGTTCAGATCACTTTCTATAACGGCCTGATATTTTCTTGTAGAATATCATTCCACGTATTTTAACGATAACGAGATTGACAGATAAAGTGTTCTACTAAAACTTTTTCTTTATTTACTTCAAATGACTTCTGTTGAGTTATAAGCAAATTGCGCAAACAGACAAACCTATAAGAAATATACGTAAAATTTTGCAATTGAAACACCGATATTGGAGCAGGGTGAATGACGTCACGTCTTTGTAAATACTGGGAAGTTTGACAGCAACAAAGTCATTACCGAAGTTTGTTCATTTAGTTGCCAAGTCATGAGAACGCCATGACATCTGAATGTTTTCGAACATAATTCAAAATTAAGATTCAGATTAGCGGCAACAAAGATAAGGTTAGGAACACAACACCATAGAACAAGCTGTTCTGCACATAATATCACCGCTAGAGCCTAAACATTAGGGTATTGTGTTTAATCGATTATGGGCAAAGTTTTGGGTCGGACCCGAATTGGGTTAATTTGTTTATGATGATAATATTAGAAGTCAGATGTGGTCGAAATTAAACGTACCTGCTGAAACAATGGGATTAATTGAATAAAATATGTATTCGGACTGTTTAAACTATGCAAAGGTTTAAAGGACGTGTAGTTATTGCGGTAGCTTTAGTACGATTATGTTTATTGGAAAAGAAAAGAATATAACTAAGATTTTCAATAAAGTTTAATTTTGTTACATACTGTCATGGTTTCAAGCTAAATAAGCACGTACAAAAAATAATAATATTCATCTATTACTTAAAGAAAAAAATAAAATGGCCCTCTACAGCAAATACACTAGGAAAACTAAAAAAATATTGCTAATGTAATGTTTGCATATATTCACAATAATTCGCTGTCGACATGACTAATCCACTTACTAGGTTAACACAGAAACATCTATAAAGGATTAAGCCGATAAATTTCTAAACTCTGCCCCGAACGACGTGGTAAAAACAAACAGTAGCCCGTTATTTTTAACCTTTATTTGTAAAACAGTATAGTTTGCTTATCGGCAAATTTATTGCCCCAAGTAAAACATAATTAGTCAACAAAGGACGATAACATAAACAAAGCGAACGCCTTATGAATAGTAATTAACTTTTTCCACAAAGAAAATTTAGTTGAGTGTTCTTCCATTCGTTAACAGTGATTCGTATTGTCACGGATGATAAAAAATGTACCTATTAAAGTATCAGGAAAAATTGATGACTTGAATATATTCAAGACTTCGTCTGCGCAGGATTAGTATTTCGGGCAATTCACACGATATCTTTATAAATTGTAGCCTATGTGTTCTTCTGATGTATAAGCTATAATATATTATTGTGAAATTTTCATTAAAATCCATTTAGTAGTTTTTACGTGAAAGAGTAACAAAAATCCATCCATCCATACTTACCAACTTTCGCGTTTATAATATTAGTAGGATAAGGTATTTGTATAAGGTACGCCGGAGACAAAAGCCGGCAAAAAAATACATTTAAGATGTACCTGTTCTCGGTACTGCGGTTGCATCAGGGTACGCGCCCACTGGTGCGCTTGATGCTTGAGGCCCGCGCGTCCGCACTCTATCACGGTCGACGTCAGAATGGACACTTGGTCTGAACACACGACAAACATTTTAATTTAATGTTTACCTGTAGACTTATAACATTATTATATATTTTTATTACAATTGAGGTTGCATCACATTCGCCAATAGATGGCGTTACAGGTCACTTGATTCTTTGAATCGGTCAAATTTCGACCCATAGGCGACCTAGTAAGTTTTAATAACTTAAATGTCTGCCGTGTTCAGGATGTAGGATATACAAGCGTGTAGTCAGCTTGTTTGCAACCCCTTTTATGGGAAACTGCCAAGGCCACGGATCGCTTGCCACAACCGGTGTCAGCATGGAGCGTACTCCAGCGGAGCTATGCGCACTTCAGTGGTCAGTTATGGAATTACGGTACCTAAATCTTTCCACCCAATACATATAAAATTAAAGCGATCTCACGTTGTTGCGTCGGGAAGAATGAGATTTCAGCGGCCGCACGCAGCAGCAGGCGAGCAGCGAGGTCGTGCCGCCCGCGCTTCACGTGTGTTCGGACCTGAAAGGGTTCGTAATAACCGTCATCTATACAATAGTGAACGTATAAAAACGTGTTAAAGAAATTGTCTTGAGTAGTAATATTTTAATCAACAAAATTAAACTGTTCCTAAGGTTTCTGAGGCCCCGGCTTCCCCAGCTTCTAAATTGACCAATAAGATTGACGAATTAAATATACAACTCCACCGAATTATGCACATCATTGTTTAGTTTTAAGGTCCATAGCACTTTATGCTTGCTACAGTGCAGCAGTGTAGCTGCGCAGCGGTGCAGCTATGTAACAGTGCTGCACAGCAGCTGCGCAGCAGCGTGGCTTACCAGGATGTAAGAGTGCAGCAGCGCAGCAGTGCGGCGCAAGTCTTGCGGAGCGGGGAGGCCCCGCGCCCGCAGCGCTGCGCACAGCCCGCGCGCCACGTCGCGCGCCTCACGGTACCGGCCCCGCGCGCACTCCGCGCCCGCTATTATTACCTAGTACACGAAACACAGCAATCAAAATCAAAAAATTTCTATCTCTCATTCAACAACACTAATCCCTACAGCGTAGATTCTCTGTCACATAGACACAATGAACAAACACAAAGAAACTAACAGCCAGGTCAATAATTTCATCGATTTATAAAATTAATATGAAAGTTCTATATTATTAATGTAATGTTATGGAAAAGGGAGTCGCAGGGGCCAAGCCCCCCGCTAAGGGAGTCGCTAGGGGCCAAGCCCCCGCTAAGGGAGTCGCTAGGGGCCAAGCCCCCCGCTGAAAAAACCACGCGGTGCTTAACGTAATTTGTTAAAAACTACGCGCCTCCAACAAGTTTTCATTGTGACAAGTAAACAATACAATAATATGAAGTCCAACTCACAGCAGTTTTAGCCGCTTCGGCGAACTGCTTCTTGGCCATGTACAAGCGGAACAAGTGGCGCGGATCGCGGGGCACGCCATCTGCTTCGCCCAGAAGGAATTCTATTAATCTAAGGAACAATAAAAAGTAAAATTAATGTGTGATGTGATGAATCGGGTCCTAAAAACTAAAAATCGAAAATATAGAGAAAATTCCGTATAAACTTCACCCCCTTATTTATCCCCTTTAGGGGTTGAATTTCTAAAAATCCTTTCTTAGTACCAAATATCAAGCTTTCATCACAATCGGTTCAGCGGTTTGACCGTGATGACGTCACAGATAGACAGTTACTTTCCCATTTATAATATTAGTATGGATTACATTCATATATTGCCTTCAACCCTTTTTATGTCCCACTGCTGGACACGGGTCTCTCCCCACAACCGGGGGAGGCCAGCAGCATACTCGCCCACGCTGCTCCAATGCGGATTGGTGGAGATACGGTTTAGTGGCCAACCCGTGTCGGATGTTGTCAAACCGCCCAAA
>DWQL01000719.1:0-13721 GCA_018231265.1 Noctuana haematospila | reverse complement strand
GTTGCGTGGACCCTAGACTTAGTGGCTCAAAGCTTCAAGGTCAATGCTAATGTTATAGGATTAACATGAAACGTCACCAAGACTGGCTTGAAGTCTTCGCAGTCGCATGCCAACATTAGGGTATTATTGTATGCCCCATCTTTTGTTGCCAATGTCATGCCGAATTAGCATTTTTACTGACTTTCGGGCAACAAGGCTGACTAATAAAATTTTTGCAGTTTTAATCAAGTTAATTGTAATTGTTGCAAATTATGTGCTACTTTTCCGTCCCACGTGTAAAAGTAAAAAAATATACCTATTCATCTGTGTTAATCACGAACAAAAGCCCAGTAAATTGACATAATTGTCCTCACTTTAATGACACCTTAATAAAGTGTCAAACAAAGCCCACCATTTACAACGGCCACACATTCCACGAGTGGCGTGGGAAATAGCGAGGGAAGTAGAAAGGGACGTGCCAAATTAAAAATCTTTAGTGGGTGCCTACGTCGTAAAAGGAGCCTTCAATCTTCATAAACGGCTTCGACTGGTCGTTCATAGACCAGTCAGTCAGTGGTCAACAATAATTATAGATAAAGAATAGAATATTGTTTGGTTTAATATTAATTTCATTCAATCTATGCATTTTATTACATGTATTTAAATGCGGCTTTAAAATAATATGGTGTAGATAAGAATTTCGCAAAACGAAATGTTTCCTATTTTAAAATGCGTAACTACTTTTCGAGAAGTTATAAGTCGTGTGTAAGTTTTTTACACTTACCTATGCAGTAAAGAAAATTAAATAGTTATTATAATGGCCAATCCATTACATTTTTGGATTAAATTGTTTTCAAAATCTTTAGATAAACGTTAGATAATAATATTTAGGCAACTGTAACTTACAACAATATAGCCACCGCTCATCGTCTGTGAGGAACGAGATGATACCGCATCTTTGCTAGTTAAATTCAACAGGCGCACACGGGTTTGATACTAAAAACTCTAATAAGTATCCGAGTACCAATTTAGCAGACTAATGAGTGAGAAACCTTGCTGAATTTAGAAGAGTCACCTTTCATTCCATAAAACTTTTGAAATTGATATTTCAATCGCGATAAAGAATTAGTAATACATAAAGAAAAAAAATAGGACCATTTTTAAACCACTTTGCTCTAATGGAAGACATGAAATACCATCAATTCGTACTTCTTATTTTGTAGTACCGTCAGAATCATCACGGTCATAAGTAGGCCAATATACATTGATTGTGGGTGTAAACTCTTTTTTTTATTACCTACAGGTACAGGTTGCAATCATAGTCGCGGAATTCCATCTTATTTATTTACTTCAGTTAAGTACTTTTTTTTATATTATATTAACGGTACTTTTCTTATTTACTATTATTATAATTTGGTATTAAATTCATCATTTTATAACGATCTCAGTAACAAATGGTGTCACATGGATCTAAAACGCAAAACAAGCTTTTAAAGTCCAATTTTTAACGTTATCTCGTCCTTGTCAGACAGATCAGCTCCGGATTTTTTTTTCGATACTGGCATACCCCAGTGCTCAGTACTATCACTCACTATATTTATTTGTTGCGGCAAACTATGAATACTCAATGAAAGCCGTGTTATTTGACATTAATCGAGAGTATACAAATACCTTATGATGAATAAAAATGTTTTATTTTAATTTTAAAGAGATGGCGTTAGGAATGGGCCTCCGCCGACGGCCTCACCATACTGAACACACAATAGTAGTCATCTATATTCTTATAGGCCAAAAGTTTCGTTTGTGGAGCCACACTAAAACTGTTATATTTTGTATTTTCAGTAGTATAAGTATGTACCTAAATAGGAGAAAAGTAATTAGTAGGTAATACATACCTATTACAAATTAAATACAAAATTTACCGTTTATTTTTAGAATATATTAGATTTATGTCGCTTAAGTGTGGAAATCTTGCGATCTGCAAATTTTTTTTCTTATAATCAGCGTCGGCTTTACAGGTGAGGGGTAGGCGACCGTGGCAGGCACGGAAATTGCCTCTCTTTTATTCCGTGGTGGCAGGGCTAGCAACCGGATCACCGGTGCCTAGACGCGCGCGTAAGCTGATGGCACTCACTTTAATAAAATATGTAACGGTATTTCACGATCTGGTCATAGCTTTCGACACAGTCCCTATCCCACGCCTCAAAGCTGGAGGAACTTGGAGCCTTAAACATTTTTGCAGGTTTATCAGTTCATTATTTTACCGGTATGAGGGAAAGATTAAAAATCCGAAATTGGCTAAATGATGAAATAACCATCACGTGCATACATTACTACGTCGGTCCCTCTCTCTTTCTCTTGTGATTTAAATAAACGATCTGTGCCACCTTCAATTAAACGGAGGCCACGTAGGTACTTACCATCGCGGATAACACCGCTTTATCAGTGGTAGTTGTTGGCCCGAAGTTTCTGTTACTGCACAGACTGACCTTTATACAGTCAATCGTTAAATAAAGGACAATTTGCTAAAATTATTGTCTCTTCAATAACGTTCATGACGTTTGCTGCAATATCTGATCTGCCTGATCACATTAACTATTAAAGCACAAACATGATTGCGACCCGCAAGATGCTGTTTAAGAAATGATCACTGGAGTGCCTCGCTTTCTTTGCCTTATCTAACCTGTCCAGCCAGAATCATCAGGTAAACTATCATCGTATAGTAATAACTACGTTATTTTATACACGAGTAGAAACTTCTATTAATTTATTGACTGTTTTGTCCCTTACGGATTCGTAATTGGAAATGAGACATAAACGAATAGAAATTCTTCATTAATATTGTTCAATAATATTGTGGTAAATTCCATTATATTTATTTAATTACACATACTGACTACATAATCACATTGATTTATTCAAAAATAAAATAAAATATTAATAAATTCGGGCACCTGATTAGAACTTTCAACACCAGATAAAGAAGGTATATTCTATTCTACAATTATAATATAATATGTATAATTGTATATATCCTACAATTTCAAGGACCTCATTATATTTTTAACTAATCGATACTGGTACTACAGGCTGACAGCAGGGACTAAACATGATAAGGCGGCACTGAGCTCTAAATGTGATCTCCGGAAATGTCGTTAAATTGCAGCAGTCAAGCCTTTCATGAGGCATCTTGTAGCTGTGATATTCCTGAAGATCCATTCATCGATCTAGTCCATTTTATAAATCAAAGCACTTAGAGTGTTTTACCTATGTATACCTTTTTCTACAACTACAATACCACCAAATAATATAATGTTTGATTGTCGTGAATGTAGGTAGTGTCCGTAAACATCCTACATAATTTGAGAATTGAAACCAAACTTAATCATTGTCAAAATTGTGTCATGATCAAAATTGTGAAATTTAATGTAGCATGTGTGTAATTCTTTCGCCTATGTGTAATAATAAGATAATAACCGGACTTACTACTTCTTGCATCGTGAATATCGAACTCAGATATCGACGTTTTATAAAATATAATTTACATCGCGAGTCCTCAATCATTTGAGATTAATTTTGCCTAAATCGGACAATATTCTAAACGAACTAATGACAGCCATGATAAAATGTTCATGGATAGATCTATTCGTAGTGCACAAAATCGCTCTATAATGATGCAAAAAGTGACAAGTCGGTTATTAAGTTCAAAAATATTTATTTTGCACTATTAATTTTTTATACTTTCACCCTTTTTTCAGCTGCATACACCTCTGTTAAATAAGTAACAACATTTTTTAATACTGTTGTGATTAATTTTCGACTAATTAAATAATACGAATAAATGCCTATTTTATAAAACTTGTTAACGTAAATTCATCGGAAAATTTTAACAAAAAAACCATATTAGAAAAAAAGTTAATTAACTGTTTAGTTACAACAGTAGCATAGAAAACTATGGTTTATTAAATCTAAGTTCTCCATGGCATGAATAGAGTAAAGGTTTAGATAAAGGTGTGCCAGTCGATGAAAATAAGCATCTAGTAGCCTCTCTATCCATCAAAGAATTCATGCAAATTGTAAGTTTCAACTTTTAAGTTGGATAGGTATTTATGCTGATTAAATTTCGAATTTTGATGGACAGTGAAGACACTACGTGTAAGTGCATTGTGTGGCTTCTATAAATTACTACGTGGGTAATGTTGACGAGAATTCGTACCCCAGCGTGTGTTCGGCAACTTTCTAAGAAATTAATATTACTCAGGATGACTTATTATGTATCATATTTTTGTGTGTGTAGAATAATGCGAAATGATTATTAATTTATAGCGTTTATTAAACAGTTTTCACATTAAGGTAACATACAGAATTTACTTCATAAATATATGGATAGGAAAAAAATTACGTGATAAAATATTGTCACGCCTAATAACTTAATACAATTAGGTGAAACATACAACACAATTTAATTTTAACAATATCGTGCACTTAAAACAAACTAAGTTAAAGATCACTGTAAAGTTAAACTATAAAATCTCATTCAATTCGGATTTGTACTTGCAGAAAACATTAGGTCATCAACATCGGCAGTGTTTATCAAAACATAGAAACTGGCAAGGCAAGAATTGCGTGCGTACTTATATCTGAATGCAACGCCGCTAGCGGCGCGACTCACATGTTTCTTTGTCCTAGGGGAGTTGACAGCGGAAAGAGATACGTATCTCGTAATAAAACCACGATTAACTTTGCGTTTCGCGAGTACGACCCACCCGAAGCCTGCGGCACCTACTTACGCAGAGCTTACCTCGGCGGCGTGAATCAATGTAAATGAAAACGGCACGGTATGACAAAGTTAGTCGTAGCTGTTAAATGATATTAGAATACGGTGCATGATACACCGTGGCCTACGTGCACAATTTGTTAGACACCACGGTTCCTTATTGCCAACAATCAATAATAGACAAGACAAACAGTGAATCATGCTAAGGGTTAAAGTTGAAGCGAGGACTTGATTTAATAATCATGAGTGACTATTGTTGCGGACAACTTATAAATAATAAGGAAAGACGATAAAAAATTAAATTTTGAAAACGTAACGTAAAAGCTAGTTACAATAAAGTCTTACAACATTATTATTCAACCACACAATGCTAATTCAAGTCCTAGCTTCATGAACCCTAATAAACTTGATACCTAAAGTAAAAGCTGCTTTTACAAAATATGTAATATGAATCATTGAGGCCGTTTGCATAAACTTTAACATCGAATGTCAATGGAACACAAAAAGCATAATGATCGATTTTAATATATTTTTGTTAATAAGTCACTCTTTAATTAAACTCAGCGCAGGCTTTTATTATTTTTATTATAGAAGAGTATTGGGTGAAAATTACATTTTGACGATTTGCCAAAAGACGCATCTTGTGTATCAGTTGATGTGTTTTACTTCACAGTAATATATCAATTTAAGATATATTTTGTATACATCGTAGCGGTAAAAGCAAAACAAAACCATCGTAGAGTATATTCATGTCCATGTTAATCACATGTTACGTGTAACCAACTGTACTCGACGCTTGTCTCTTCTGCTGCAGCTGCCTCCTGCCTCGTCGATGTAGTAGAATATTTACACAAAAAGCTTATAATTTACAGCGTTGTTAGATGCGGAAGTTCGCGAAAAATTATACTACGGAGTTAAGTTTACAATGGAGTTCACTTGCAAATCTTGTTAGACAATGCGCGCATAGCAATCGACTGTACATATACGCGCGGATTTGTTTATTATGGACACAAGGACGTTCATTTGTACAATGTGAATAGTGCCATTTATACAGTCTATGGGCCATAACATCATGACTTGCGGTTACGCGAGGTTTCTAGAAAGCGGGCGGAATCGTTACTGCGGGAACCGCTACGATAGTGTGAAGCCATTTGAGATATTTGTATTCGCTTGTCAACTTTAACATTTAACGTAGTAGTTTTCACCCGATCTCATTGAGGTATAGAGATGAAACAAAGAAACACTACATTAATGGATTAAAAGTGCGCGACGCGAGCTCGCTGCCTGTGTCTATGTCTTACTTTTGACGACTAGTTTTGCCGAGGTCTCGACCTGGCCGGCGGTCGTAGTTGCGCGACAGGTAAAAGTGCCGGTATCTTCTTCGTAGGTGTTGCCGATGAGTAATACGGCATTGTTGCCTTCGTAGATCATCTGGAAGAAACAAAACATCTTCTATTTATTTTTGATTGTTATTTACGCCCCTACCAATAACTTTAAGTAAGATCTTTGTTATGGTAAAATATTAAATATTAAAATCAAAATTTTAGGCACAATCATAATTAATTTAGCTTTTATAATTTTAGAGACGTTAAGTTAACAGTAGGTATTACCGATAGGAATAAATTTACAATATTTAAATAACATCATCTAAGTATACGTAACTAATAAGTTATTTCAAGTTATTATTTTGAATAACGAAATTTCAAACTTACTTGAAAATCTGGAGTCTCGGGTATGAGTGCACCTTCTCGAAGCCATTGTATAGTGGGTTTTACTTTGCTGGTTATCTGAGTTTTGAACTGTGCAGATTGACCTTCGTAGACAACGACGTCACGTAGTGTCGTTAGCGTTGGCAGATTCTCAGCTTGATCTGGTTGTGAAACTTTCAATTTTGCAGCAACAGTTACCCGACCAGCGGAGTTGAAAGCAACACATTTGTAGTCACCTTCATCCTCCGGGAAAGCTTCAGATATGCGTAAAGTATAGTCATCAGCTGTTCTGGACATTTGGAAATATTTGGATGGCTTAATCAATTTGTCGCCTTTATACCATTGAACCGTTGGAACGGGTTTTCCTGTAATTTTGCAACTAAATTCAATGGCTTGACCTTCGGTAACAACTTTGTCCTTAAGTGGTTCTAATATTTCTGGTGGTGCATTTGCAGCTTTCGTCTGGGGTTTTGGTTTATCTTTAGTAACTGGAGCAGTAACTACGCATTCCGCATCGCACCTTGCTTCACCAGCACTGTTGATAGCAACACATTCGTATTTTCCTGAGTCTTGAGGATAAGCTTCTAGTATAAGCAACGTGTATGTACCATCTTCTTCTAGAATCTTGTTTCGTATATCGGGCTGCACTTTTTTACCATTTTTCAGCCAGTAAACGTCGATAGGCTTAGTACCTGTAACTTTTGTATCAAATCTCACTAGTTGACCAGCCGTTACGTTAACATTCTGCGCAGTTAACGTGAAGCTAGGTGGAATTACACCACCTCTTCCTTGACGTCTACGCTCTTCAACAACGAGATTGGCGCTGCACTTGGCAGTTCCTCCTCTATTTTCAGCTACAGCGGCAAAAACTGCAGAATCCTCGATGAACACTCGCCTTATTATTAGAATTGATTTTGTGCTAAAAGTATGAATTTGGAAATCGGGGGAGTTCTTTATTGGGAAATTTTCGCGATACCACTTGATCACGGGCAAAGGATCCCCATCAAATTCTACTTCAAATCTGGCTTGTTCGTGTTCAAATACGCGACAAGGTTGCATTTTTTTGGTAAATACAGGTGGATTGCTTGGTTTGACGGGGCCTTCAACAACTCTTTCTTGTGTTTGAGCTTTATGTTCAACTTCTGTAGTTTCTGTAGAAGTAATTTTACGCGTAATTTCTGTATCTCCCACAACTTCCTTTTGAATCTGTTTTTGTTTAGCGACATGAACTTCCTTGCCATGTACCGTAGATTCTAATGGGTCAGGGATTCTAGGTTTGACTTTCCTCTGAACTTGCTGCTCTACAACCTCTTCAGTTTGTTCCCTGTAATGGAAAAATATTATTATTAACATATAATACAAATAGTATAAAGAAAGTTGTTACAAATAAAACGGAAATATTACACTTACAAGCTATCTTCATATTTTTGTGCCATAGATCTTGCCACGGAGCTACTAGTCACTTTTTCTCCAGGAATAGCATATTGATGTGTAGACTCCCTGAGTCTACTTTCTTTTACAACCTGTTCATTTTCTAGTTCTTGAAGTTTATTATAATATTCCTCGCTTTTCTTCTTTTTCACTGATTGTTGCCATTCGGTATCGGGTTCTTTGATAATCTTAGGCTTTAACTCAGGCCTATGGTCAATAACACCTTGACGTTGCATTGTTTGCCTTTCCTCAAATGTTTTTTCCAATTCAGTTTCAGATCGTTGATATTGTGTAGTCTCATCATACCAAGCTGTTTTCAGGATCAATAAATTAGATTAGTGCATTTTATTAATTTAAATCTTATAATATATAACCTCAAAACATACCTCGGCAAGAATCCGATGCTAAGCCAGTAGAAGCAGGTGGTTTAGCAGCTGTCTTTTATCCACGGTCAGGAAAGAGGATTTAGGATGCAAGGGGGTTTTATTTGTGCTTAAGCGGTATGTTGGTGTGTGATTGAGTAGGTGAAATATGTTAATGCAGCATAATTTTGTAGCTATTTTTATGTTTCATTTAATAATCTCATTATTATATAAGCGATTACTGACAGCTTCACAGCTTTTGAATGTAATAAGCTTTATAGTGCAAATGTGCATAGTGTGGTCTTAAAATAGTAAATACTTACGTCTTGGAGCATTCTTGAGAACACCTCTATAGTCATCGTGTCTAGGAATTACTTTTAATTCGGTTGTGGCTAAGGCTTCCCCAACGGAACTCCTAGCGATTACTTCAATTTTTCCAGTATCATACTGCCTTGTTTTTGGGATATCAAAATGATACATTCCATCGTAAGTGAGTTTATATCTTGAACCCTGTGAAAAGTAGAATTGTAAAGATATTGTTTATCCTTTTATTTAAATCTTAGAACACGTAGACAATGACATGTTAAAATTTTTCTTATGAACAATTTTTATTCTTTTTCATGTAGGTAAATCTTATCCAAAAAAACTACACATATAACATTGAATAATAAAGTAAACATAGGAAAAATATTTACAGTTACGATAGTGTTGCCATTAATGAGCCACATGACGCGAGGCTTAGGATGTCCAGTGACGCGGCAACAGAATCGCGCCCATTCGCCCTCTTCCACAGTCACCGGTTCTGGGCGACTTACAAACACGGGTGCTGAACGAGCCTTTGCTTCTTCAACAGCTTGTTCAGGAGCCCTAAATCAGAATTAAAATTATGTAAATAAAAAAAAATTATAAAAATTTAATATTATGATAATCTTTAAAAGTTTTGTTACATATTACAGCGAAACACTTCACATCGCGCATAACTTAAAGCTCATCGCACATCGTTTATAGCTCATCACGTGCTATCGTCAATGGGCTAGTGCGTCTACACCACTACCGGAGCAGAACGCGTTATATAATATGTTTCCCACGAGTGACATCCTCTAGTTTAGTTTTCAAGAATATAATCTGCATTACTTCGAACATACATTGTATTTAGGTATTAGCTATTTTAAGTAATCAAATCAAGTAAAAGTATAACTGCATTTTGAATATCAAGCATCCCCCGTTTGCAGCTTACATAACTAGCTATTTTAACTTAATGTGTTTATTGTTGCTGCCATAATATAAAACTTTTTTGTACTTACATTTGCCAAGATGCTTCCATTTCTCTGATCTTTTCGATACTCTTCATGTGTTTTGGCAGTTGCGAATCATAAACAATGCCAGGTTTGCCAGCCGTCTTTATGACAGCTCTAGTTTCATCCATTCCATACAAATTAGTGGCACGGCAGACATATTCTCCACTATCCTCGGGATACACCCAGCCAAAGTTCATTGCTACATAGCCGAAGTCATAAATCGGCGTGAAGCGGTTTTCTGTAAAACAATTACAAGTTTTAGCTTGTTTTTTCAGTACTCGTATGTGTCTGACAATTAAATGGTTAACGACAGTGCAGGCAACTTGCATGCAGGTTGCGTATAAATTTAAATAGTGTCAAGGGCCTATCTAAGATCTTACATTATTATAAACGCGTCGTTCATACTTAAAGGTATCATCACATTCCAGTACAAAAAAATGCTCTATCTACTCCTAAAAGGAATAAAAATCTAGGAATACGTACTGTGTAGCAAAGGTTTGCCATTGAAGAACCATTCAACCTTCATATTAGGATCTCCAACTGGAGCTAATTGGCATTCAAATTTAGTGGATTCCATCTCCACTAAAGTAGTCTGGCTTTGAATTTGTGTAACAAATCTTGGTGGTTGCTTTTTGTCTACATCATAGAGATCATCTTCAGTTAAAAATATTTCCGACGTGTACTTCTTGATTGTGGCTTCCATCTGCGTTAACGCTTCAGATTTTTTCATGCCTCTGGGCACTTGATTTTGTAGTATGATATCAGGCAGTTCTAAAACATTATTAGAATATTTTTAAAACAGGTATCGAGATATTGTAAGAAAAGAAAAGACTAAAATATTAATTTATTGCAAGTAGAAAATAAATTTGTTGTTATACTTACGTTTGCATGATACAGTGCCCTTAGTAAAATCTTCGCCAAAATCATTAACTGCCCGACACACATATTCTCCGGAATCCTCAGCATATACGTACAAAATATCAAGTGAGACAAATCCCATGTCATATACAGTACGGTATCTATGTCCAGACGGTAAGAGTTTTCCATTGCGATACCATTCAATACGTAGCTTTGGATCTTCTTTAGGTTCAACTCTACACTCGAAACGTACAGCTTCAGATTCCTCTACAGTATGTGACTGGATCTGAGTTAAAAATTTAGGAGGTGTGGTTACAACAGGTTCTTCTTTAGGTACATCTGTTACACGTCCTTTTTCTAGCTCTTTAATCTTTTCGCCACTCATACCTTGCGGTAACTGAGATTCCAAAACTATGTCACGTTTGGAGCTACACGTGATTTTTGCTGTTGTTGTGGCAGATCCCCATTTGTTTGTTGCACGACATGTGTACTCACCTGCGTCTCGAGAATATACGTAATCTATATCCAAAGCAATAAAACCAAAGTCATTGAGCATGTGTACACGAGAACCAGTTGCAAAAGGTCTACCGTTATGGAACCAATCAATTCTCATTGTAGGGTCACCAACAGGCTCTACCCTGCAGTCAAAGTGTATTGGACCTCCTTCAGGAATATCAATATTATCCTTTATTTCGACGGTAAATCTTGGAGGATTGGGCTTTTCATCTTCGATGGCGATTTCCTCGCGTTTATGTAACGTCTCTTCCAATTTTTGTATGCTCTCAGTACCTGATTTGAAGGATGATGGCAGCTGTGGTTCAAGAATAATACCTTGTCTGCCCTTTACTTGCAGTTTACATGACACCGTAGCTTCTCCGTGACGGTTAGTAGCCTTGCACGTATAAAGACCAGCATCGCGCTGATAAACGCCGCCAATTTCTAATATAACAAAGCCAAAGTCATTGATGGTTTTGACTCTAGACCCTGTCAATAGAGGTTTTCCATTGTGGAACCATTCTACTCGCATACTTGAATCATTAACTGGTACTAAACGACATTCAAAGTGAGCTGATGAATTTTCCGAAAGAATGAGATCTGACGGTGTTGTGATAAACTCAGGTGGATTGCCACTTTCGGTTTCAGGTGTCGATGTATCAACGGTGCCAGTGTAACCCTCAAGAGCAGCGATTTTGTCAATAGTTCCTTCCATACCCTTGGGTAACTGAGACTCTAAGATTATATTCCTCTTTCCTTGCACTTTCATAGTAGCCGTAGTGACTGCTTCGCCATAATTATTATACGCTCTACACAAATATTCTCCTGAATCTTCCGGGTAAGTAGGGGATATTTCAAGAATAACAAATCCGAAATCGCAGAAAGTCCTAAATCTTGAACCCGCTTTTAGTGATTTTCCGTTCCAGTACCATTCCACCTAAAACAAGTAATTTACAAGAGACATAGTAATATACAAGAGTATACTTCGTACATAGGTATGCAATTAAAAAAGTATAGACATTTTTAAACAAAGCGTCAATTTTAGAGACAATTAACTAACTCACAATAACTTACAGAGAGTTTATAAAAAAAAATTAAGGTTAACTTACCTTTAAGTTAGGATCATCAGTAGGCGTCAAACGAGCTTCAAAGTGAGAATTTTCTCCTTCCCTTAAGTTTTCTATATTTGATAATGGAACTGTAAAAACGGGAGCTTTACCGCGTTTTTCTTCTACCGTCGTATCTTTTCTGCGTATCATAGAATCCTCCAAGGTTTGCAATTTTTCTAATCCACCTTCCATGCCCTTTAAAAAAAATATCCTCATTAAATACAGTAAAATACAATTGAAGTTAGTTTTTATTTTCAACAATATTATAATTTACCTACAAACTAACTAACGGATACTCAGATATTTTGAACATAATACGTTACTTACCCGCGGGAGTTGCGAGTCCAAGATTAAATTCTCTTTCGAAGTACATTTTAATGTAGCTTTTGTCGAGTCTCTGCCTAATTTATTTGTAGCAATACATTCGTACTCGCCAGAATTTTCTTCATAACAGTATAATATGTCTAAAATAACTATTCCAAAATCGTGGAATGTTCGGTATCTGTGTCCATGAGGTAACTTTTTGCCGTTGTAGAACCATTCGACTTTCAGCTCAGGGTCGTCTACTGGAGTTAAACGGGCCTCAAAGTGTGCACTCTGGCCTTCTACTAACTTGGTAACATCCTGTATTTGAGTGATGAAACGCGGTGGTTCCGCAGAAGCAGGCGCTGGAGCCTGGTGTTGGGCTCCTTGTAAGCTTTCCAACTCTCGTATTTTAGCTAGAGAATCTGGTTGTAAACTATCCAAGTAAACTCCGCCTCTTCCATAACAATTAATCGTTGCTTTAGTAAAGTCTTCCCCATATTTGTTATATGCACGACATACATATTCACCAGTGTCGTGATTTTGGGTGTACGCAATGTCTAAAACAACGAATCCGAAATCGGAAACTGTTTTTATTCTCGTAGAATGTCTAAGGGGCTGACCGTTATGGTACCATTCTATCTTCATATCCGGGTCATCGACAGGTACGACTGTACATTCAAAGTGAGCAGATTGACCATCTTTGAGCCCATCAATACTTTGTATATGCGTTGTAAACCTGGGCTTCTGGCCTTTGCTTTTATCTACACATTCAAGTTTTACACTTATTTCTGCTTGTCCCCACTTGTTCGTAGCTCGACAAGAATACACTCCCGAATCTGTTGTTTTAGTACCCAAAATTTCGAGGACTACCATACCGAATGCATAAACAGTACGGATACGGTGACTGGCCTCTATTGTTTTGCCATCATAGAACCATTCTATAACCATGCTCTGATCACCAGTAGGAATTAGTGAAGCTTCATAATGAGCAATTTGGCCTTCGCTTATATCAACAATATCCTGGAATACAGTTGTAAACTCTGGTGGTCTACCAGTATCGTCTTCAGGCCCTTGACCTGGTTCTTTTCGGAGAGAATCTTCCAGATTTTGAATCTTTTCCAAACCTTCTGCGCCTTTCGGATGTTGAGTGCGTTCTATTAAATTTTCCTTGCTTGTACAGTACACAGTGGAGGAAGTGAATGCCTCACCCTTCTTATTATATGCTTTACATGTGTAAATTCCACTATCCCTTTCATAAACATCAACGAGATCTAATGTTACGAAACCGAAATCACTGGTTAACTTGAATCTGGAACCTTGCTCTAAGATTTTTCCATTAAAGTACCATTCAATTCGTAAATCAGGATCGTTCTTAGGTTCAACCTGACCTTCGAAAT
>DWQL01000718.1:0-13722 GCA_018231265.1 Noctuana haematospila | reverse complement strand
GGGAGAAATTTTCAAAAGTTGAGTTCGATTGAGATTCTCTGGTAAGGATTCGAGGGCCCCCTGAGCTTGAGGGCCCCGGGGCACTGCCCCGCCTAGCCCCTTAGTAGCTGCGCCACTGTATGTATTCATTATAATCAACAAAATTACTGATAATAAACAGTAGAAACAAAAATATCGTAGTTAATAAATTAAAACATAAAATAAACACAAGCCTTTTTTTGCTTTTCAGCGCTTTTCATGCTATATTGTAATCGGATTGCAAAGTCACTACACGTCAGTGAATTTCCAAGGTCATTGACAATTCTGTTCTCAGTGCATTCTCTGTTCGTGACCAAACTGACTGAGAATAAATAGAACTTTTTGCACAAACTATTACGTAACTGTCTATCGTTAAGCTCGGCTAGTGATGTCAGTTCACAAAAGTTGGTGCGACGGAATAAATACAACTAACATGTTACCCAGTGTACGCGCAACCCTCGAACAATATAATCTATACTAATAATATAAAGCTAAATGCGCTAATCTCAGGAACTACTGGACCGATTTGAAAATTTCTTTTTGTATATGATATTTGTATATGTACATTCATGAGGAAGGTTATTATAGGCTATCAAGCATTACGTTACTATTCTTAACGCGGGTGAAACCACGTGGCACAGCAAATACTAATATAATAAAGCTGAAGAGTTTGAACGCGCTAATCTCTAGAACTAGTCCGACTTGGATTTAAAAAATTCTATTATTAGGTTATAGGCATTTTATTTTATAGGTTATAGGCAGTTATAGGCATCAAGCGTTACAGTTTTTATCGCGGGTGAAACCGCAGGTCATAGCTAGTTATATAATAACGTGAATAAATATTGTAACGGATATATTTACTGAGATATTTGATTTCAAATCCGTAGAAAAAGTAAGGGCAGTATTGAGAATTGTCATTTCGTGTTTGTAATTGAACAAATCTGGGTGTTAATCTTTGTGTGTTCTACGTTGTCTTGGGATTCCTAATATAGGTCTGTGTGTATAGCGTTACTTTGAAAATTACTATTTAACTTTACCACAAACACTGAAATATTTTATCAGATTAAAATAAATGGTAGATCGTACATATTCAGCGCACAGTACCGACCCGCACTTAGGAGGGTTTTTTAAACGTCTAATACGTTTAAAAATTTCTCATACTCTATACATAAAATACATACATAAAATATTTCGCGGTTGCGCACAAATTCACGTAGTTTTATCCTCTTATGCAAATGCAGAACAAATTTCAGTCTATACTAGTTTAGACGAGATTACAAAAACTTCGATGACGTCAATAAATAAATGAATGCCTTAAGACAAAGTTCATAGCACCGAAAATAATATGCTGGTTTCAAAGAATGTTTACAAAATGAAAACAAATTTTAAGCGTCGTGTGAGAAAGATGTTATAATAAAATAACTTTCACTGCATAAAGCTTGTCGAAAACAGCTGTTTCTGTTGATTTAAAAACTATTTACCGCCATTCAAAGCCGAGTCCGATTATAGGTCGTTACGATAAATAATAATTAATGAGACACAGTGGGCGGCCCTACTCGACTTCCAAAGTTTTTGCCGACTTAGGACCGAAATTCGCTTGAAGACAAAACCTATATCTAAGCGACAATGATCCCTCAGCTATTGCTCCGAGGAAACCTTATAATAGCAGAGACTTCAGTCGATTTTAGCCACTTTTGCTGTATCATAGATAATATTATCGCTTGGGACTTGCTCATCACAACTTACAATATAGATTATCGTGCGCGCCTGCAAGAAAGTGAATTTTAATGCGAGAAGTGAACCTATGTAGCATCTATCGACGCTTCTGAAAGGCTCTGGGTATTATTATTCAGAACGAAGCAGGCAATGTACTACGTTGAAATAATTTTATCATTTGAAAATTGACTAAAGACAGTGTCAGAATATGAAAACTGGACTTGCGTGCGTTTTCGTGCGTGCCTGCCATCAGTTTCCTCCGTATCAGACTGTGCGGCCTCGATTTTACCGCTTAAGCGACTATAACTTATTTCGCCCTGCATATGAGGTGTAGACTAAATGTTCGGTATACAAAATTGTATGAATATGAATATTAAAAGACTGAATTTCTGGCAATGAATCATAGCCAGTTTTTTCAGTACTGTTATAAGGTTAGTTATATTACTGCCTATAGGCAGTAATATAACAAGTCTAGTCGAACAGTTGGTTTCAACTAAGAGAGGTCACCATAACCTATAACCATTTCTTTTCCCCCACAGGCCTCTTTCAAAAACCTGCCATATCCAATACAGAATAGCATTTTTTGTAAATGACGTATTGACGCCCACGTCCAACCTCAAATTGAAAGAGGTTAGGACCTCTTTGAAGTCGTAAATGAAAGCTTTGCAGTTCACTACTACACTTATGTTTTCCTAGGCTGAAGATCTCAATATCCTATATCTATATATATAGGATCTTGAGAACCTATGTTCTACCTAATAGTGTCTGAATATTCGTTTGTGCCCATAATACTCGTAGGCACTGTAATAAAATAACGGTACATTTTCTATGGTTTTGACCTTAACCTGCCAATGAGGTCTAGACGGTATAACCGCCTACCTTACAATAGAAAGATATTGCCAGGGAAAATATCAGAAGGTCAATAAGTAAAAGAGAAATTTCTTAACTTCCTCCAGTAGGTATATATTTAAAATTTCTAATCAAAATCTGATTAAAATAAATAGAGAAATGGAGAAATAGAGAATGCCTTAACAATAAGATCGCACTTTATCCCGATAAACATAAAGATTAATGTAAATATTTATTGGTCTAAATCATATAAAACAAAAAATTAAAATTAATTGATAATAAAAAAAAACTAAAGATAAAATAATGGGTCCAAAAAAATATTTTTGTTTTATTAAACGAGAGACCTAAACCTTTTTATGCAAAATGTACAAACCATATAAAACATACTTGTTCATTTTTTAACGTCAAAACCTACTCCCATCGCCGTAGGCTTTATAGGGAGGTATCATTTATCACGGGATACGTTCACCTCAAAGGCTCAAAGTACAGAGGCTCACCCGTATACTATATCTTAGAAGATGAATGCTCAATCATTAACTAGGTAGGTACATCAATAGCAACGAAGCGGAATCAAAATTTTTATCTAGCATTGTTAAATTTCAGAACGTTGAGATAATCAAATATTCCCGTAACAAAGGCAGGTGGGGCGGGCGAGCTTTATCCTGAAAGAGGTAACAGGATAAATCGCGAAAAGTTAAACCAAAATGATAGATGGGCTTGAGGTAAAAAGTCTTTGACATCCGCTTCGATTCCAGCCGAAGCTGGAATTTTTCGTTAGATACTTATTGTTCCAAATTGAAATGCCCGGGGATGGGCCCACCCTGCGGGGTGCAGACGGCCGGGGATGAGAGATTGTGTCCATTCAGGGACAGGACCCGTGTAGACCGACAGGTTGAAGGTCGCTTACTGAAAAATACTTGCGCTAACTGGGGGAAGGCCGTAAACATTTTGCAAAAAAGAAGTGTCAAATTGGGATATTGTTACTGGCCGCTCTGCTGTTGCTGCGAAACGATAGTCCGAAATTATTTTTACCATCATTGTACGAACGTTTCATTTTAAACAATATCGGAGATTTAAATTAAATGAAATAAAATAAATTATTAATAATGTAGATGTCCATGGGCGGCAGACTTAACACCAGGTGCCTGCATGCTAGTCTGCTACTTCATATCATAAAAAAATATAACTCCTCACACTCACAGTCTCATATTAGGGGGTTCATTTATATATTCCCTGTGGGAACCCATGTACACACACAAAGACAATTACACAAAAACACACACCTGGAACAGAATACTAAATTCATTATTAAAATTTCTTCTTTTAATTTTTAGTTAATTCACATAACTGAAATTAAACAGTAAGCAGTATAAATCTGACAGAACATGAGCATTGAGAGCCACTTGAGAGTTGAGCTATATTCGGAAATATGAGCATATTTACGAATGCCAAATATGGCGTTCAAGTTTATTAAGTTGCTCCCTCAGATAGATCTAGATAGAAAACCTCACCACAGTTAAGGACAGGAAGGAGAAAAAAATAACAAAGAGCAAGTTTTGTAGCAGTTGGCAAGAAGTTCAAAATATAATTTTGCGGACAATATTTCTGAAAGATTTCCACCAAAGATTTGGTAAAAAAGTGCCTTGTTAAATAAAAACCCATCGACAGACATTTTAATTAACGCTTAGATTTCAAGTCGCCAAGAGAACTAAATAAGTCCCGGCTCTGAAGTCTCGAGAGTTCCTTTGATAAAAAGATATTTGTAGGTACAAGTTGAAAACTTCCACGAAATTCTGATATTTTCCGAGAATCTCATGCGGCACCGTTTATCGTCAAAATGCTCGCGGGTTGTAATATAACAGAAAAAACACGAGATGGTCCGCGATTGTGGGTACCTCAAAATACACAACTCATAATTGATCTGGACCCTTAAAGGGTTGGAGGTGTGAAACCGTCTAGACGACCCTACTGGACGGATTTGACAAGGGTGTTGTTCGCGGCCTTGAACTCTGAGACGACTTAAACAAATGAGGAAACCTGTCTCATCGCTTTTTATTTCTCAATCTCAAACACTCATAAAGTCCTCCTCTCCAAGTCCTCTGAACCCGCTGTTACCCCGCAACATATTCACCGCATTTGATTATTCAAACAAAGCATTACCAATTATCTTGTATTAGACGTAAACACGTCTGAAGGAATTGAAACGTCGTAATTTACACGCTCCACTGTAAAATAATTCCAAACCGTCTGCGCAAAGGAAACTGCGGCTACCGAGGCGCCCTTTGTGCTCTACATCGAAAAACTTCATTAAGTTAGTTTATTACGCTGTGAAAACAACTAGGTCCTGGCCCGGTACAGTACGAAAATAAGTTCAGCCAGTTCCTAAACAAAAAGAAACTGAAATAAACAAGGTCGGGAATCAACGCCGTCGTCGCCGCCATAAAGACCGACGGCCGTCCTTGAAAATGGGGGGGTTCTTACAAATTGGGTTATTACGGTGCGTGAGGGCGTGGGGTGTCGAGTCGGGACGTGCGAGAGAGATGCAGGAGGTTTAGGCAAAGGCTCAATGTGGGTCAGGGAGGGACGGAGGATGCGTGGGCGTACCTCCGCTGCGCCACCCCGCCACGCCTCTCCAGGAAGGACTCCCGTTCCAGACTGGGGTTCCGGCGCCGATCATTATAATTACTCTCCAAGGTGAGCCGGGAGCCGTGGCACCGGCAGCCTAATCCAGAGAAAGCTACTCCGCTGGGAGCCGGCAGATATCCCGACATAATGTTGTGAGGCCAAACATTAAAGCACTCAGACGCCTGGCTATCCAAATGGTGCCAATTATAAAACCTAATTAAAATAGCTGACGATTTCGAATGTACTGACATGTTAACGTTCAAATTAGTTTTATGATTGTCGACCAAAACACTGAACTGATTTTTCTTTGAGAGTATTTGGGGCGTAAATTACAGGACCTCATATTTCTGAGCTTTCATCTAGAAACATATTATATTAGGTATACGAGTAACTAATGTGATGGCAGATCTGTTTGAGGAACTTCCTTAAACCGGTCGCAGGAAAAAGAAATAACAGGTGTTACGTAACCACCCGTATATAGGTTTACGTACCTTTAGCAAATTGCGAAAATAGAGTGTTGCTTTGTAAACGGTTCTTAAAATGTATTTATTTTTTAAATTGATATTAGAATGCTTCGAAAAAATTCTTGAAATTTTGACTTGACTTCTTAGACAATATTATAACCCAAAAATGTTTGCATACCCAAAGCGTTGAACTGAAATATGGCGAACTAGTTATTTCTCATTGAAAGCATATTTTTAATAATGATGATCAAATCGTTTTACACATTTTTGTTACGATTCTAAGCTGGTTGAAATAAATACAATAACTATTCTCAAACATCCTCAAATAAATCCCTGGGTACGGATTACCAGCCCTTCTTCAGGTGTCAAAGGCAGCTGCAGATGAGCTGGCCATTCAGAAACTAAGCTGAGGGACTAGGGCCCCTATTGTCTGATGATTGCTATCTTGAAATGGACGCAATTTACCAAGAACAAATGGGAGGAGGGGGACAGATGTTTCGTCAAACTGATTCAACCAATAGGATCTTAGGTTTTAGAGAAAAGTAATTACTTAGGTAATTAAACTACTTTATTTCTATTATTAATTAACGCTTCACACACACTCAAAGCCGCACTAGGATTCCCTGTGATGTAGGTGCCGTGGACACACACAAAGTCAAAATTTTTTTGACAAACACCCAGACCCCGTCAACAGACATCTAAACTCATCATATTTTTGCCTCGCCGGGAATCGAGTCCAGGACCCTTCGCATGGCAGACCGGCATGGTATGGCTACACTACATGGGTCGCCAAAATAATAATAATAAAAATTTCATTATAGATGGTATTGTTTTTGATAAAGGAAGACATAGTTAAGTTAGCTGCGTACTGTAAAAAAACGGTAAAATATACCTACGTTAAATGTTTAGCTTCACAGTCTCGTTATTTAATAACAATAATTATGTATCTACTTAGTCTAATTTTTAAATAGATAGGAAGTATTACGAAATAATGCATCAACTCATAAGAAGAGGAGATGGCTATAAGCAATATTTAATCGGCTCACTGCTTTACTCCATACCACGGTGGGTGGTCAAACGCATCTCATAATCGATGGTGTAATTAGAAATGTGATACCCGGTTTCCTCATTGTATAATAATATGATTAATATTAAGGCTGGCGCTGACTAGCAGCACATGGAATAGAAACCTGAGCTCAACCAGGTCAACCAGTCAAAAAGCCTAGACCCAAAAGGCAGGGCATAAAAAAACGTCAAAACGTGAGTATAAAAATGTCATCAAAATGGATTCAGCGGTTTTAGAGGGTATACGAAAATTTTAAAATACAACAGTCTCTCATAACTTTTACCTAAATCTGTCTAGCAGTTTTGGAGTCTATTTGGGACAACAAAACGTAGACAGACAGATCAATATTCTAAAAATGGCGGATTATGTCTTTGCCTTCAACCCTTTTTATGTTCCACTTCTGGGCACAGGTGTCTCCCTACAACCGGGGAAGGCCTGGAGGATACTCCACCACGCTGCTCCAATGCGGATTGGTGGAGGACTATGTCTAGGTACCGTATAAATAACATAATATTCTGTCCAATTTTATGGACCATGACCATTGATTTTTATATCATAGACACTCCAATTTATTTATATAAAAAGAAGAAGATTTAAGTAGGTATTCTCAGGAAAGCTCCATGCAAGTTTAAAAGGAAGCGTAATGTGTATGCGTGTTCACGTGCTTATTGACAACCGAGCTAGAACTATGGAGCCTACATTCCATGGGGCATGAATGACGTCACAAAGAGGCGGCGTGTGGCCCCTAGCAACATTAGGTATGCTTTAGGGCGCAGTACAAAAATAACAGCAATTCAGGGTTACAGAACTTACTCATTCGTACTATGTGGGTATTTAAACGCACAAAACCTATGATGTTTAAATAACTATAGATGCGGTATCCGCTGCGTGTTTTGACAACATAAAATCAAGGCAAATGCCCGACTTTGAGGTAGAGTTAGTTTAGTGTCGGGTTTAGTGTAAAAGAATGAATACAATGCCTTCGTGTGTTTTTCAACGATGTAAAAAAGGAACAAAGTATCATTTGATGTGTTATATCAGCGCAGCGGCGATGTCAATCTACTGATATTTGTGCCATTTTTTAATGCAAGGACCTGTCTAGTCTATATGTTATAATAATATGTTGTTGCACATAGAAAAAAAAGTGTTTTAGTACGAAATAAAACATAAGAATGCTGCTATTTATTGCTATGCACTTTCTTTAGCGACCCAATTGTGTCACTATCTGCTGTTTTACAATCATGATCTTCATAATGGCATAAATTCATCAGGACCAGGACTTCATAATGACCCCATTATTACATCGAATTGGTTGATCAATCATGTTGTAAAATGAGTGAATTGCGTTGAAATGGTGATCAGTAGTATCAGAAAAAGTTGTTATTACTAATTTTAAACTAAACTAAAGTAATTATCAAGATATATTGCACCGTTTATAATAAACTGATACTAAAATACATCTTATGTTAGACTAAATTGCCTTTTAATTAAGTTTGGATAATTCGATCAATTTTAAAGCTTTAAGGCGCAAAAGCAAGACGGTATCTAAATTTTTATTAAACGGTTTTCTTTCTATTATTTTGACGAGGAACCCTAAAAGTTTTCGTTTCAAAAAGCAGCACATACCTCAAAGCATAATTTGTAAACAAAACAAAGAACGTTACACAATATTACCTTACTCCTAAAGGGAGCTGTTAATAGCACAGCAGCCTTGAACAATGTCACCTTGACCATCGCCTTGGTAACGAGTTTAAAGTAGGTACATTTCTCAATATACTTTAAAACGAATACGATTCTTACTGCATAATACCGGGCAAAGATTTCAGAAGCACGCGGAATAATTTTGATAATTGACATACTAGCTTATTTCCGCGACTCCGTCCGCGTGTAGTTTAGAATCGATTTAAAAATCAAAAATATAGTAGATTGGACTAAAACCAAGGAACCACGTAGTCCCATAACAATTTTGCCCCCCTTTTTGACTCTTTTAGGAGTAGAATTTCAGAAAATCCTTTCTTGTGTAATACTTACATCTTACACAGAACACACACTCCAAGTTTCATGTCTCTACGATCAGCGGTTTAGGTTGTGCATTGATGTCAGTCAGTCATATCAAGACAAAGCATTTTAAATGTATAGAGATCAGATAGGAAGGTATTGTAGGTACATAATATTTACTATGTATGTCACTGAACTCCTGAACGGCTGGACCAATTTTGAGCAAATTTTTGTTTTATATTTTACTTACGGTATATTTTTCTTAGGGAATAAAAAAATTTAATGTAGCCACTTGAGGCCCCTGGACCCATTCAAAGGGGGGTGGGGCTACTCATAGTAATCACTATACTACTACTAAACGAAGCGTACTTATTTCAATACATCAATGACCATTAGCATCAAACGACTCATCGAATACTGCTACTATCAACTATAACATAGACAAAAAAAATTAAAAGCTTATAAGTATATGAGTACCAAACCTCGCGTCTATCATTACTACTCACTTTATGAGGAAAAGAATCGTCGATACCGATCACCAACTCTCTTACAACACTAAAGGTCGTTGACATTGAAAAAGCATACAACATAAAAAGCGCTTAATAAATTTAAAATAATTTAAGGCCTAACTGCGAGGCTGTAGGAAGATGGATGGCTAAAACTAAAACAGTTCTCCTGTTAACCATTACGTCGAGCGAGTGACATTATCAGCGCGATGCCGGCGCTTAACCCGCTAAACTATGCAAATGTAAAATTAATTCTGCCTGACCTCTAGGCTTTTGAGCATATGTGCAGATGCCTACTTTTTACCCTGCTTTTTAATTTATAAATTCCTCATTTTAAACAGATCCATTTATCAATTTTTTTTGCAGTAATAAATGAGCATGCAGGCCAGTTATGTGGTCAATACAACGCTTGGACTCCCACTTCCAACCTCAAACACCTGAGGTGCTATGGATGCTAATCTTAATGATTTAGAATTTAGATGGTCATTTACCTCAAATAAAGTGTGTCCGAAAACAATATTTTTTAAGCGATCCCTGTGGTATACGTTGCAGGTCCAACATTGAAAGGGTCCTAGGTTCGGTTCCCAGACGTGCAAGTGTTTAAATGATGAATTAAAATGTTTGTTCCCGGTCTGGGCATTTGTGTAATTGTCTTTGTGTGTGTCAATGGCCACCACGATACAGGGAATTCAAATTTGGGACTGTGAGTGTGCAAATTCATGATCGGAAATTACAATCATTAATTACAAATTTTTCCATCAAAGGAAAGTAACTCATAAAGTAAACGTCGACTTATATTAGAGTCTTATTTAATAATATACATAATAAATACAATAAAATTGTTATCTATGTTATCTTAATACACAATCCTAAAAGCGACTACTGGCAGACGGCAATACTTATTGTAGGTAATCAAATCTGATTAAGGAAATAGTGAAGAGATTATAAATTGATTTAGGAGCATGCAAGGCAAAGTTTGCATTTGTAAATAACTTCCGTGTATATATGTTTGCATATGTATGCAAATATAATATATTAATGCATAATAACCCGTAGCCAAAAACGCCTTTAATTTCGCTGTGTAGGTACTGTAATCGAGTATCGCTCGCAGTTCACTCAACTGTCGAATTGCAGCGCTGTTCTTTGTCTACTATTCCTAGACTGCTACGAGTATTTAGTCATCGTTTAAAAATGATGCCCGCGTCAAACCGGCCAACTGCGTATGCGGCCTCCGCTCCGACGGTTCCGTAGCTTTCGTTTACGTAACGGCGCAACAATGATTGTCTTTGCCTATACAAAATTGTTAATTTGACACTATAAATACAACTGTATACGTTTAAACGATTTTTTTCTCATAGCAAAGTGATATCTGATTCAATAAGTACTTATAAAGCACCTTATCTTCCCAACTACGCGAGATAATAGTTCTTTTCCTATAGATTACAGGAAAACCTATAAGACTTTTTAAAATTTAACAATTGTTAAATATATTTTAGGGGCCAAATGTATTAGGTACTTGTAGTTCTGCCTTGGTCAGTATCCTAGTACGTTAGAAGTAAATCGTTCTGAATTAAACAGTATTGTAAAAAACTCAAAATCAAATCTCCATAACAAAATAATCAACTTGTTTGTCTTAGTACACTTTGCACGGGTCCCTAAAAAAATACTCTACAAAGAGGCCTGATACACAGGCGGTCCGCGAATCGTGAACCAGTTAATCTATGGCCCCCGACATGTGTGTGTGAGTGAGTAGGGATGAGTTCATACTATTTCTGCTAGTGCGCTCTGGCCAAAACACAGGAATGAAAATAAACTCCGCCGAAAGAGTTCGTTACCCGGGAGTAGTTTCTGAGCCCTCAATAGTTTGCACACATCTTGTGTTATTACGCAGACTGTGCAGTGTGCAGTATAGCGCAACTATCAAATACAAAAATCAAAAAATCTATTGATTAAAACTTAAAACATACTTAGTACATAAAATAGGTCGCAAGGGTCCTGTACTGGGTTGATATTGATAAAATAACTATAACTAACTATACTAGAGAACTATATAAAATTCCTATCACTTACACGACCCTTGTGGTGTATTGAATACCATGCCGGTCCGCTTTTCAAGGGTCCTGGGTTCGACCCTGGCAGGGCAAAAATTTAAATGATGAATTTAGATTTCTGTTCCCGGTGTCTGGGTGTTTGTGTATTTGTCTTTGTATGTGTCCATGGCACCCACGACACAGGGAATCTTAGTGTGGGGCCGTGATTGTGAATCATTATTTATTTATTACTTATTTAGTTGGTACCACACAAAAAGTTGCACTAGTTACGTTTACTTTGTAACCTCTGCGAAAAATTTAAGACCTGTGTGGACCTAGCCACGTAACAAGCGCTTTGATGGCAGAAAAATAAAACTATATATCAACTGACCCTGTCTTATCATACGGAACCCTTATTATATTTTAAAAAGCAAAATAAGAATAAGTCTTCAGTATTCACCGATTGCTTTAAATTGTTCTCGTAACTCTCTTACTGTTATGTAAATCCCATATTATCCCATATATCCCAACTTTTTTATGAATTAGCGATATTTAAATACAAACGTATTTTCGCTAAAAATCAAAAACCCTGACGCGTCATTGTCAGACCTGCGCTTGCGCATACTTCCTTATAAAGTCGCCTCTGACATAAATCTTCATTATGCTAAAAATATATTATACACGTAATATAAAGATGCAAATATATGTAGGTATGTAAATGAACTTTGCAATGATATCATGTGTACGCGTGGCAATAAGTAGGTATTCACTTGGCAACGCATTTATGGAGGTGTTTGCTTA
Organism: Noctuana haematospila; assembly: GCA_018231265.1. Taxonomy (NCBI): domain Eukaryota; kingdom Metazoa; phylum Arthropoda; class Insecta; order Lepidoptera; family Hesperiidae; genus Noctuana; species Noctuana haematospila. Next base: position 1,649 of record DWQL01000718.1, on the reverse strand, counting down.
ACTAATTAAATAATACTAATATGAGTTATATAGTAATTAACATTCAGCAGCTTGTGTATCTAATAACGAGTGGGGTACGTGCATATATTTGCAGCTGTATTTTATAATCTTTGATTTGATATAAATAGTAAATTATTTATGTATAAAATTATTATTACTAAATATTCGTATAAATTCGTTTAAACATAGTAGCTATACGCTACTTCGTTCGCACAATATAATTCAATCTAATTTAATTACGTTTTGGGTACCATGCCTCACGCATATTAGAGGAAATTTTCTTTTTATAGTTATTAATTATAATTTTGTAAATATTTTTGTTAGCCAATAATTTTTAATCATATAAAATAAAGTTATCTAATTTAACATTACACTATTTATATGTAACAAATAATATACAATTTTATTCCGTACTTGTTACCCGCCCCGGATTCGCACGACACGTGCGCAATTCGCATGTGGTATCATTTGTGTTAAAAACAACAATGTTTGATAGTTTTAAAGTTTATCACTTTAGAATTCTTTAAAAGATTAATCGAAAATAAATATAGATAATATTAAGTGCATTTATGTATCTTCATTAAGAATAAGTCTTTCACGGCATCTGTCACGGTTCTCCATCGATTGGACAGACCTCAAATGGCTCAATACAATACGATCAATAAACATGATTGCGGAATTCACCGGAACCAATCGAATCCAATAGAATTGCGAAGCCATGTGGGTTTTTGTGATTTTCAAACGCAAGCCAGATTACCTCTTCAAATAAAAACGTATCTATAAAAAGCAAAATAGGTATGTATTAGATCCATATTTATCGTCTTAACTTTTAATAACAGCTGTTTCTGTAAAGATTTTTCTTCATATAAATTAATAGATTTTATTGTAGCAGTTTCTATAAAAGTTGAGAGCATATTTTTACTATTTAATTTAATACATACATTTAATTTAATGATACTTTATATCAGGTCAACTATACACGAGGAGCACTATTACACACAACTATTAATAAAAAGTACAATTTCTAACAGCTGTTGTCATCAGGGCTGCCAGTAGAGCAATTTTTATTTTCTATTCAATTTAAAATCAAATCAACTTCAATCATTGATTTGATTGGACAATCATTATCAGCAGTATCGTCGTTTTCCATTATTAATTTCGTAATCTTTGTTGCATAAAACTGAGGCGCTACCGACGAAAAATTACCAACTTTTATGTTCTCAGCCAGTGTTGGTGACTAAAGTTTCTGTAAAATGTTGGTTGACACCTCTAGGCCCAGTCCGCCAAAGAAAATTAACAACTTATGTATTGGTAACATAGAAGGTGCTAATGATACCTACAGTATACATTTTGGCAGAATGAACTGCCAACTTTGACAACTTTGTAGGCAAATTTGATAATTTATTTTGTCTGCGTGGAAAAGGACTTTTTTTACAATCTACTGAGATAAACGATTACTCCAGGTATACTGAATAGTGACAACTTAAATGAAAATCGGTGTTTATCTGACCTTTGCTAGTAACAAGCGAGCAAGTGTACAGACAAACAGATAGAAAAAGGTTTATTTATTAGAGGTTTATTTATTTCCATAAAGGTTTACATTACATTATTATAGAGATGTTGGAATATCCTTGTAAGTATATAATATT
>DWQL01000717.1:0-13722 GCA_018231265.1 Noctuana haematospila | reverse complement strand
CTGATGGAGTCTGTGAACTTTGCAGATTTGTCCGCACTTAAGTATCTGTTTTTGTCAGCGAGCTTTTGTGTCAAAAAATTGGTTTTACTACGTGCTATTTGTTACATTGATCGTGTGACCAAAAAACATAGCTATGTGGACTTTAATCTTACCTACAAAGAGTTATAGCACTAATATGCGTAATACTAACTGTGCCCGGTTTGCAACCACGTTAACAATTGTAACGGTATGTTTAATAGCTTATAATCTTCCTCGTGAATGTAGATATCATACACAAAAAAAATATTCAAATCCCACTTGTAGTTCCAGATATTAGCGCGTTCAAATAAACAAACAATAAAACTCCTCAAGTCCTCAGCTTTATTATGTTAGTACAGATTACTGTAATTTAATATTACTGTATTTAATAGGTTCAATCACATGTTTGAGGTACTTACCTGTTTCTCAAGTAAGTAATAACACTTGAGCCCACTCCTATAAATGGACTTAGGTCTGCAACCAAAAGCCGCGGCAAATTGGGTGGAAAACTATTAGTAACAAAAAATATTGGGTTGAATCGAGTGTCCGCCTCGCCGTCGACCTCACTACGTACAAAAGCCTCTCAAATATACTCAGAGCATTTCGATTTGATAATTTTTTTATCGGCAATACGTACTTGATACGTACATGATTATAGCTTACAATGAGAGGGATATTATGGGAGCGATACCAGGTTATGTGGGTTTCTTTACACACTAAAACGGGGTTCCGCTTCAACGTTTTCCAACGCTTCGAGTATAAACGCCAGTAACTCGAATCCTGTAGCCCCCTATCATTACGTAGTTATAGAAATTTGCTGAGATAACTTACTGTTGGTAATATCTTCATAATACCACGACTATGAACGTCTCAACGTGTTCGGAAATATTTATACAAGAGAGTATAAATTTTAATATAGATTACCTATCAAATAAGAAAGTTTTTATAATGCAATGCTTGGAAAAGCGAGAAACGTTTTGTCCAGAAGGCTCTTATGATTCCGTGAACCCGCGAATACCCATACTTTATAAATTTTTTTATTATGCTCATTTGCATGAAAAACAATGACTATTTTTCTCAGCCTCCGCTGCGGCCCCAAGCCTAATTTGAAATCTTTTTGTTCTCCTGAATAAGTTTAGTAATTCCCTTCCATTCGCCGTAATGCTTTTATTAGTGAAAACACGCTGAAAATATTGCTTTGTAAGAACCTTACGTGCGTTAAATTATTAATATCCCCCAATTTCTGTGTCCTGCGCCCCCGACCTGCCCCGATGACCGCATTATACAGCCATATTGAAAAACTTTTATTATAATTCGAACATTATCTGGCCACGACCCTGAAGTGCCGATCCCCGAAGGCGACGGCGACGGTAAATATGAGTAGAATCCCGTTTGTATGAATGCAACATTAGTACCTACCTGTTTCGAAATTTTCTGTCGGAGTTTTGTTTCACCATAATAACATCTTTCTTTACTTTCTATGACTCTATCCGGCCATCAAGCTATCTCTTTGCAACAAAAAATTATATATCCGTTGCTCTATTGTTGCAGAAATGAAGAACAAACAAATAGGTACACTCAGTATTTTCTCATTTCTAATATTACTATAAATATAAATCCATTTTTATATTTATGTGAGTGAGATCACTGTAAAAATAAAGCCTAAAACGTGTTATAGTTCTTAATTGTGACAAATGAACGGTGTATTCGAATTGAAATAATTTCGTCAAAGAGGCACTCTGCTCACTCAACCACAAGTTAACTACGAATTAAGCGACAAATTAATACCTATACGATTGGCTTAATAGCACCGCAGTGGATGTTTCCATAAGCAATAATTAGTTTATTTTCAGCTCTCTTGTATCTCAATTTAGTTGCGTCATGGTTTCCTATAATATAACTGATTGTCCCATTTTCACAGTGTATTAGTATTTTCATTGGGTGTATGAATGAAATATTTCATTTTCTACAGCTTCATTTATATTATATTTACAGCAAACGATCATGCTTTTTACGCAAAAGTAGTATTAGTGTAGCGTTGTAAAGCAAAGAAATTGATACCGGCTCACAGTAGTGTTCATTTCATAGACTAGTGCCAGGTGATACGTCTAACTGAATAAAGTTATTTCCAACCATTTCATCAATATCTCGTGTACAGACACACGACAAAGGCTTTTTCTAAACGAATATTATAAATTTCACCGGAGTCGTTGCGTTTGACAGATGTTCAAACTCAATTCGAATATTTCAAATACAAAATATTTATCTATTCTTAGCTGGATACAGACATGGCAACATCCTTTGCTTAGTGACAGGTAGTCAAATAGAATTGTGACGCAATGCTTTCTTAACTTTTTGTATACGATACTTTGTTTGATGAGTGCCTCCTCGTATTATGTTACGAGCATTATACTGCGATGAAGTGTGCTCACCTATTTTTGTATCTACCTAACTCTAGTTAAGCCCTACACACGTTGTTCTGTCGAAATATAATAAAATCAAACCGAACAACTAAGCAATTCGAGGAAAATGCACTGGCTTTCAGCACTAGCCGACGTTATTAAACTAAGGAATACTACTTACTCGTATGTATGTCATCCACAAATGGTTGTCCGGTTAGAAAGGGCGTGGCTTACGGTACAATGAGTAAAATAAAATTAAAATCATGCAGTCTCAATATTATCTCATTCAGTAAGCACATCAAGTTGGTTGTTCACGCGTGAGATTCTGTGTGCATCGAACCATTTAGTTTCAAACTTCTAGCGCACATAGTTTTTTAACAAATCGTTCAACTGTAAATAAGTACGGTACTTGCCTGAAGTTCCTGTTCTGCGTTTGCGATACCCCCTCTGTACTCTGTTTCCTTCTTGCTTACTGTTCCTTTTTTCTTTCTTACCCTTTTGTAGACGGTTGTTTAGTGATATTATTTGTTGTGTGGACTGTAAACATGCTTACCTGTAAATATTGTTACTGTTAAAATAAAGGGTATCTATTTTTACTGCTGTGATTTGATTTTATTACATTATAGAGTAAAGCTAGAGTGAATTGACTGTTCCCACACAATCAAACCCACCACGTATTAAAATGAAAGTGGATGTTATTTGAATTTCACATACTACATAGTAGCAATATTAGTTTTCGAAATAATTGCTACTCTGCGGATACGTGGAATCGCAAATTGTAATTATACTAACGTGAAACCAACTAAAACTCAGCCATCGGAAACCAGTAAATTACTACTAATAGGACAAGAAGGTATATGAAAACTGCTTTGTTCGACTTACGAGAAAGTCGTAATGATGAAAGCCGAGAGAGAAAAGTTAAAGCCAAGCTCCTCAAAATAGAAAAGCGACTTAACAGAGTACTGGATCATTGCACTATTTCATCACTAATTAGAAGAGGTTACAATATACTCGTATGGTAGATGGCTCGTAGCAAGTCGACTGAGATTCTTTTTATGAGATGTCAAAACGTCACCGTTTTAGGACTGTGACGTCATAGTTCTTCATTCAACAGACTGTCTTTTTTCATTACAAATTAAATAAAATAACAAAAAAAATATCCGCCTAAAAATAGAATGGAGAAAATGTCAGGCCTGCAAAATCTCTGGCAATATTTTTCCTTACAAATAAGGAAAATTAATGAAGGTAAAACTCTTAACAAGGCTAACGGACTTTAAGTGTACCGACGTTACTTGTATTCCGATTGTTACCTAATAGCTCACACACAACTTTATATTCCATACTAAGTTTGATAATGTACGTAGGTACCCAGTGGAAAGCTAGGTCACATGTAGGTTACATTACATATTATATACAAACGTTTGAGCAAACATTGGCCAGTCCTCTATAATAGGGATCGGGCGATTTCTTTTTATGATGTTTGATTTGCTCATATAAGTCATAACCGAACTGTCAATAAAGATTGTCGTCGATCCACCCTCGTGGTTTCGGTTCGGTGACCTCGTAACACGACACTGGACAAATATGTATAACTAGCTATGTACAGTTACGAATACGTAATGTCCAGATAATATCAATGTTTTAATCTTACTTTGCAGTGTTTTGCGGCTCGCTTTATCTTATCAGTTTTTATCTTTTATTTTCAAACAGTAACTCAGTAGAGAATATGTAGGAAATAGTTTTTAGATTTCGGTAGTAAAATATTTATTTAATTACTTATTCTTAAACTAACACAAGTAATACAGGGCAAGCGCGATGCATGCGTGTAACCAACAAAATATTACAATAATAATTAAATTACAGTTTCAAGGTTGTGTGCATTTGCACGCTGTAACATTCGCGATAGTTCAACCGATACCCTCATTATAGATCACGAACGAACTGTAGTTGGCACACTACCACGAGAGTGATGGCCAGCTTTTTGATTGATATGTATTTTGGAAAACATTCTTGAAAATACTGACATAAATACGGATTACATGATTTGATTTTAATATTTTTTACCAAAGAGCGAGTAGATCCCTAGGTACTTAATTTCACCAATATCTCAAGAAGCTTTCAAACTAATGTTTGTAAGATAGCTAATAATAACACAATATTGTATATACATATTATGTTGCTCAACTTAAAGCATGCAGTGTTATCATTAATTCTGCAATTGGGTTATACTTAGTCCAAGTAAATATAATCATAAGAATTTTGTTGTTTTGGTGTAAACTAATTACCTACATCTATGAAAGGACTACGCTAATACAATACCGTAATGTAACCGCTACGCTGTCACTATTCAACATAATTTTACCTTAGAGACTAATAGTTTTGCTACATTTAGTTCTTCTGTGAAAAGTCTTTTTGCTAAGGTTCACTTCGAGATAATTCCTGTGAAACGACCTTTAAATTGCAGTCTTGAACTCCAATAAAATTCAGTGTTAGCCAATGGTTATTGAAGCTTTATTTGCAATGGTTTCTATTTACTATTTACGTAACTGCATGTTTTTATTTACATTATTTTTATTTTTATTTTCTCTATCTTTCTGCTTAGCTCGGATATAGACGGGCATGGTAAAAAAAGAATAAATAATTAAATAAATAAATCTGGAGACGTGTCATCGTATCCTTATGGACACGATGAATCGACCAACGACGGACCAACGATCAATGATATCAAATTGTTGTTCGTGCCGTGGGTTACGAGGTCGCCCTATACTAACAATACTCGTGTTTCTGTAACAACTATACTTCAATCTCCATATTATTATCAACTTTTGCATTGAGAATTTAATAATAGACTTCAAGCGGCAAGTCGGCTGATAGAGGTCTCTACATAATATCTCGAACGCTTACGCGTTGCAGCGTGCGTGCTCGCGCGCCGTATCTGCAGATTTTATACGACGCGTAGTATCATCTGCGGATTTGTCGTGTAACGTTTGTGGTATAATGTATAATCCAACGGGATTATACATTATACATCTGCATCTCACTGGCTTTAAATACTAAACCCTGTAATAATGTTGAATCAAAAGGATTGCTCAGCCTTACCCATGTGTTTACACAATTGCTGGTTTTCAGATCCGTTAATAAATTGAACTTAAAGAAATCTTTATTGAGCGGACCAAGTATTAATAAAAGCACACTATCTCAATCTTAAGTTCAGTTTTAATTCATGTCTTAGTCAGTACGACTTTAGTACCAGCCACCTGAGCGTAACGGTACAATGACATTGATAACTACTAGTAATAATAACTAAAACAATTCCCTTCAATTTATCCACAAATAGGTCAGCCTCTTCTGCGTCTTTTTCTCTTCCATTCCCTGCAATATTGCTTTTTCTCTCGCACAAAGTGATACTAAAATTACCACAATAATTAAGCTAAGATCCCCCTGAGGACAGCCTTGCGCAACGTGCATTTACACCCCAACAGCTATAATATAGATAGAACGAAAGGAAAGGAACCCAATACGAATACTAGAAAATTATTTTATGCAAGTGTTCTATAAATCCAAGGGTTCTATTAATTCAAAATATAAAAAATAGGTATATTTAGTAAAATAGTTTATCAATTTATTGTGAATTCAGTTGCGATCTTGCAACAATAAAAGTAGTTAATCCATACCATCCTATGCATATTGACTGTCCTGAAGTTGGCTGATTTGACCGTTGGCGGTGGGAACCAGATTTAACAGAGGTCAGCTACAGTGCAGTGGCTGTTTAGTAACTAATTCCATTAAGAAATAATTAACTCTAGTGGAACAAGTACCTTATACAAACAGAAACTCTTAAGTACGGAGATATTAAAGTCTACCTACTCGCAGAAATCTATAGCTAGGTGCTTGCACACAATGAACAATAATTGGGCACTTCTGGGTTCCTTAATATAATCTGAGATGGGTATCGTGTACGCGATTGTGTTTTGTGGGGTCGCTCTGTTGTCGGATAGGCTCGATATTTTCCAAAATAAAGTGCGGGCCATGTAAAACAATGCCGGCAATTAGGATGAAACGTGTCTTCGGATAGTAAGCTTTTGGTAGAGTTGCAACGTCGCTTTTTACAGTAAAGCAATTAGACGTATTTTGTAGAAATAATTGTTTGTTTAATAAATAATATCTATCCGTGAGATTCACGACATACAATTTATTATGACAAGAAATTGTTAGTAACTAAAAAGTAATATAATTAAAGTAATACCTCTAAAACTTCGCTAAAAATCGCTTCTCCTAAAATTAAACTAAAATAAACCGTTTTGATTACCAACTCGTGTAATCCGCGTTAAAGACAATTCTCAATTAATTACTACGACACTTCACTGCTTAAGGACGCTACGGATACCCGGGTGATGAGATAACGAGATTTCCTTTGTACACAGATTATGGCAGCATTTTACAGAAGGTATATTTTGATGTTACCTATAATGTAACACCTTGTTGTCTGCAACATCAAGGCTTACTGATATTATTTATTTTAGAAGCGAAAATCTGAGTAGGAAAGTGGATGCAACATTACTCTTTATTTTTTTATTGAATTTCATAAAACTTAAAATTTTGCACACGTATTCCTCTTATGACGTAAGCTAAGAGACTAGGATTAAGGAAAGATATTTCAAAATTCAATCCTCAAGGCAGTGAAATAGGGGACAAAAGCTTGTATGAAATTTTTTATTACTTGAACATATTTTAATAAAATTTCGTACAAAAAATTTGGTTCACAAGAAGTAATTTATATTTTTTAAATTTTTTTCTATAAAAAATATATTCTAGGGTTACGTGTAAATAATACCGGAGATTAATTAAGAATACACTTCACAATTACTGCGCAACAGATACTTCAATCAAGATACAATTACGAGTTACGAGTAGTTCCCTTCACCTTTTCACTGACTCCATTAATTGAGACGTCACGTAGAAGATTCTATTACTTGCCACGGTTGTGTTTTGGAAACTAAAAGATTCTCCTGGCATATTCTAGGTACAACATATATCTATAATCGGTACGTAATATTGCTCTGAATTCAGCTTTCCTTATATTACTGAAACGACTCGTATGTACTCGTATTATTCTACATTTACACTTTCGACGGCATTTGGACAGACGGCATTCGTACATTACAGAATGCACCAGGTTTTTAATATGCAAGGACTTTTAATAACAATTAGTTAATATAATATTCATTGCTTTTAAATAATTAACATAATATTGATTAGTTCATTAATAAATTATTAATACACAAATACAATTTTTATTAATAGTTTATAATATCGACAGTGGAATTGTACCAGTACCTATAATACGAAAAATAGTAATAATACGAACCCAAGATTCAGAAAATAGTTCTTTCTTAGTTCAGAAAAAGCTCGTCGTTACTGCAAGGGGCCACATTTAAACAAGGTTTGATTTATATCGCGTTGGGCGCGGAGGGCGCCGGCGGTCCCTTTGTCATAAATCATGACGCCCACTCTCATTATTTTTAAAAAGTTTTCTCATCCTTAGCCCTTGATTATCACCATCAGTACATTTTCATTCTAACGAATGTTTAATTAGCTTTATTCTGTGTTTTTATTCACGGCTAGTTTTTATACCATCGACATTGTTTTTCCTTATAAAAAGAGTGTGATATACTCGTAGGTAATTCAGTCAAAATTATTATTATGTTAGTGTATACCTGTGTAGTATTAGAATTATAGACTAATCGTATCAACTTCTGTTTAATTAACTATTTATATATATTATGTCTATTATGAACCTACAAACCAAACTCTATCGTTCTGTATGTTAATAAATTAATAAAGCCTCTTGTTCTATACTGGACATGGCCAAGACACTTAAAAGCTGTCGACCTCAAAAACTTTGTTACCTTAAAACCGAAATAAATGAAACTTCTTTCCAGATTAACAAAATTTCACTTCCCTCTTTATTCCAAACTGCTAATAAATTCTAATTGAGTGAAGTTGGGTGCTCGGCAAATTTTCGGAGAATAAAATTTCAGTGGCGTCGTTGCCCGAACAAATTTTGTACAGGACTCTTTAAAAGTTTCGCTTTCGAGTTTAAAAGTCCGAACAAACAACAAACACTGGTATAATAAAACACGAAGTATCTCAGCCGCTGCTTAAACAATAAACAAGGTTCTAAGGTTATTTAGTGAATTCTCTTCGGAAAGCGCCGATCGTGTAATGTGGCCACTGAAGTGTGATGTTTTATTATTTCTCTATTAAAGAAGCGCGCATAGCTTGAGGGCTATTAAACATTCCGCTGATGTGTTAAATAATATGTTAACGTCTGGTGAGCTGTAGCTCGTGTGTTACTTATGTACAATAACAATACCCTACACGAGGTCTTATAATTATATAGCAAGTTTCGTAACCTGCATAAAATCATATAGGTATCTACTTATATATATATTGTATATACCTATAGGTAATATGTTCTAAACTTAGTCTCAAATACGCAGAGATCTGAGTCTTAACTTAAAGTTACGAACAATATTAACTGAATTACTTTTTAATCTCTGTGGTACAGTTTCATCTCGTCTTGTCAGTCGTCACGTAAGGGCCGCACGTGAGGAGTCTGAAGTCCCCGACGGCACTCGTCAAACCCCACATAAAACGAATTCCGCTCATTAAAAGCTCGTCAGCTTGCAACAATTGTCTAATTTTAACTACAAAACCTACAAATGAAAATGTTTTTTATGTTCTCATTCAAGTTTGTAACATTTTAATTGTTATTCCCATTTTTGTAATGAGTATTTCAAATTATAAAATGTAATTAAATCGTCCCTATAACATCCTTGAAAAGTGGTTTACATACAATTTTTGTTTTTTTTTTATAATTGTACAATTATGAGTTATTTCAATATTGAGCTTTAATTGGATTCTTGTTCAAATTGACTAGAAACGTCCGGTTTCCAAGTATTGGTCTAACTACGAAAACCTTACTGTGATATTCAAATTCAATTTCAATCAGAGTATGCCACTAGAGAGCGGTACGTCGGGCACAGGTAGTTACAATAATCGCTAGTGTACTCGTGAAATTCGGCACGGCGCCTCAGATAAGATACACATATGTTTTTAATTAGAATCGCGCGGCTCGAGTGGGCGGCTTAGCGATAACGCGTATCGCGACGCGGCGATAAACTGCGATTTGAGATCCCGCGCCCGCGCCCCCTATCGGTATGTATGTACGCACTACGCGTCTCGCGAGTACGGAATATTGAATTTTGAGAGGCGTGTCTGCATAATGTATCGACAAAATAATGCGCAAGACAAGTAGGTATCTGATTCAGACAACACTGACCAGAACTTTTTTTAGAAACTTGACTGAATAGAGTGCTTCAATTAGGATATTACCTGCTTCCATTTTGTCCTACTAATATTATAAACGCGAAAGTTTGTAAGTATGGATGGATGGATGGATGTTTGTTACTCTTTCACGTAAAAACCACAGAATGGATTTTAATGAAACCTTACAATAATATAGCCTATACCACAGAATAACACGTATATAGGGTAAAATTTATAAAGATATTGTATGAATTGCTCGAAATACTAATCCTGCGCAGACGAAGTCGTGGGCACCACCTAGTTTTTATTATACTTACTAAAATTATACTGGGTAATCTTTGGAACAAATACAGCTATTTGAAAAAACCTTTCACCATTTGAAACTTACATTATTTCCGATGGTAATAAACTATAGATACACTATGTAACACTAAATGAAATCGATTGCAAATCAGATTCTTACAAGTTGCTGCTCAATTTTAACTCTCAATATGTGAAACTTCAAGCGAAGTAAGTGCAGACATTTAGGAAGAAGTTAGTACATTTAGAATATTTAGTTTGTTATAATTAAAAACTGACTTCGTATCTTAGGCACACTCGTATTATGTGTAATTGTTAAAGGCGAGGCAATAAAATTATATTGGACCATAACAGTTAAACCACCGACTTGTAAGCAAGAGAGTGGGCATTAATACTTGGATCTCCACATCAATAAATTTACAATATGTATACTTTAGAGATGATAATGTTTGAGAAGTCACACACTGTGCTATTTGCACATGAATTACCTACAGTAAAGTATTCTGACGTCAGAATCTATTGAGTGTTTTCTTGCTTGTACCGGAGCCACGCGCCGGTCTTGTTCCCCTATAATGCATTAACTTATAACTGTAACACGTGGTATAAGCAATGGCCTGTACACACAGGCCTATTATCAGGCTGAGGAATTTATTTATTTATTTTCATGTATTTTTATTCATCTTAATGTAAAGGTTAAGAAAGTTTAACTTAATGCTAAACGGCATTCTCTGCCAGTCAACTTTAGGTGATAGTGAAAATGAAATTGTAATTAACGGTGATCGTTGCACAAAAAGCAAATTAAATTAAGAGTATTTGATGTTTTCAAAAACTAACGTTGCCTATTACATTGTACATTACATTGTTACATTGTAACTCATACTTTTTATTTCTAGTTTAAAATAACTTAAAAATAAAACGTTTTAAGAAGGGTTTTGGGCCATAATCTACCACACTGGCGAAGTGCTACTCGCAAATGCCGATTTACTTGAGGCGACCATCTCAGTCTTCATAAGTAGCAAAGCATCTATGATTGGACGTTTGGGTGTCCATGGATAGCAGTGGCTACTTAACATTAGGTGGTAAACATGCTCGTTTGCCACATTTGCCATTCGAAAAAGAAACTGTAGCGTGCCGACCGCCTACTCTACGCAAGCCATAACATGGCAATGGCACCGTGTCGTGAAGCAGTGCAATAATATTTTATGTTGACTTATCCCATAGGCAACTATCGCGAGATTAGCGCCATGTTTTCTATGATCGTAAAATATACTCCTTGTCGCGAATATTTATTTTCCGCCATTGTTTGCTTTCGATAAAGCATCTATCATCTTTGCAAATGTCATGTTGTTTGTTCCGTGACTCGTGTTAGGCAAATTAGGTAAATATATTCTACGAATGACACTTTCTATCAGAATTTTCCCTATGACATCATGGTTATGTATCTTTCTTGATTATACGATGTTTGTTGTTACACTGCGAGGAAAATGTGTCGTATAGTATTATGGTTATGCGTGATGGGTACTAGCGAATGTTCTTTATGTAATAGAACTGGTATTATAAAACGATAATAAAATCGTGTTTGCAAACAAGGGTTGTAGGTTTATATGCCTCCGTTTATAACCACTGCCAACGTCCTTACATTAAACGTAAAAGCGATAGTAAGAAACTTAAAGAACGATTATAAAAAAGAATTGAGAGCCTATTTACAAGATTTGCTCAATTATAGATTTAGAGTCTGTTTAGATTTAGAGTATGTTGAAAAAGCTGCTTCTGTTCTGGGTGTTTGTGTATTTGTGTTTGTGTGTGTCCATGGGACCCGCGACACAGCAGGGAATCCTAGTGTGGGGCTGTGAGTGTGAAGCGTTATTTATTAAATTATTATTTATTCTAACATGTTATCATTTTTACCAACTTACCAACCATTAGAATTCAAACTAACTTACTTTGACAAAGTTTAAGGTCTTCCTACTTACAATTGTCAATATCGTATTTCGATACAAGAGAACAGTTGGACAGTTTGAATAGAGCCCGGGCTGAGGTGTCGGCAACCACCGCATAACTAAATCTGCAAAATTAGTTCACAGTAACGAACTTCAAACTTCGACTAAGATTTGCAATTTAGCACCTCTTAAACTATCCTTAGTGAGTTTAGTACTTGTTTTGCTAGACATAACAAGAACTAGTTATATTAATTCAATATTACCTATGTATAAAAGATTAGGTACATTATGTTGACTCAGCGGCTTCTTGACTGCACTCGTATAAGACATTAAATAATTTTCATATTTTATTTGTATGTATGTGCTTAACTACGAGTAAGTAATATGTGGTTAAAATTTTGTAGGTAGGTATTATATTGTATTATTTGATTAGTATCACTAAGTCGCGACGAATTTCTATAATTTCTCAAGAAGTACGTACATAGCTATAGTATAATTAACAGAACGACCACACTGCAATATAACTGTATATTAAAATAAGTAATTTACATTTAACTGAAATCAGTCATTGATACTATTAATATTACGAAGGCAACAGCACTAATTATAGTAGTATCTAATATGTACGTAATAAGCTCACATTGTGTTGCGTTCATTATAATTATTCAGCGCCATTTTGGGCCGAAATGGCTCTAACAAATTGCGTTAAGCCATTAGTGTGATTGTAACTAATTTATTTTAGATTGATCTCTTTATATATGGTTTTCCAATACTATTTTTAAATTTGGACAGTCTCTTTTTCCATCCAGATCTGATATGTGCGATTGGCTGTGAATAGAGATTTTATTAATATGATCTAGTTCTAAATGAAGTCGAATACCTGGGCCCTAGAGCCCATATCGATGACTATTGCGGTAAGTCTTCACTTGGTATCTACGTTAATTTTTTTATTCTTCTGAACCAAGTACAGAGTATCGAAACAAAGGCGGACTACATTCTACTCGTAAAAGCATTCTCTGCCAGTCAACCTTTGGGTCGTAAGATATAAAGTATCATCAAGTATAATAAGATTAATAAGGAATTAAAATAAGTACCTATTCATAAGGTAGTAAAAAAAATTCTACCTTAAAAAAGTTTAAAGTTGTAATAAACCTTTAAAATGAAGTTTTTTTTTGTACCTACCTATAGGTAAACAAAATGTTGGCCAAACTAATGACAAAATATTTTATTAGAATCTAGTTGGTTCCTAAATACATAAACGAGCTGCTTCAAAGAATACTGCATGAAATTTATTAATTTAGGTTTACTGTCGCATGTTGGGGTGATATCCTTTTTAGTGCCCTTCACGAATATGGGACACTGGGTTAGTCGCATACATATATTTTAACGATAAAACGTTCATAAAAGGTAGGTAATTGTTTCAATGGAATTTCCACTTTAACTGTCCAACCTTTTCAAGTGCAATCTTCAATTACCTATCTTAGTATAGAATAATAGAATGAGATACAAGTCGTTCCTTGCAACTGGAATAAACCTGAAGTCCAAATGTTTTACCACGTTGCTTCAGAATGTGCGAGTTTTAGATCTACTATATGTATTTACGATCTGTGAACTAGCTTTATTATTAGGTACCACTTTAGCACTTTACTTGTAAATAACATCATTCATCATCATTTACTCACCTGTCCTTTTCCCATTATTTGGGGTCGGCGCCGTATGTTTTCTTCTTC
>DWQL01000716.1:0-13727 GCA_018231265.1 Noctuana haematospila | reverse complement strand
GCGACCGCAGGCAGGACACGGGCCTGCTTGAGGTTGGATATAGATGTCCATCGGCGGCAGCGACCACTTAACACCAGGTGGGCTGCATGCTCGTCTGCTAAAAAGATTTTATATGTCGGCCATTTCGCAGTGAAAGGCTTAATTTTCCACTCACCGCTCGTTCTCTCGACGGAACGTGTTGATGCATGTCCTCTTGGTCATGTCCCACACGCGGATGGACTTGTCCTCGCTGTTGGACAGAATGAGCTCGTGTCGCGCGTGGAACAGCGCGCACGACACGTTGTTGTAATGCCCGCGGCATGTGTCCACTTCCCACGCCTGGGGAGGGGAGGAGGGGAGCGGGGGGGGGGGTATTGTTTTATACAAATAAGTTGATTGGATTAAATGAATATTATTATTTTAATTTAATGATTTGGTTCTCAACCATTCTTAGGGTTCCATACGCAAAGTGTTAAACGGACCCTATTACTAAGAGTCCACTGTCCATCTGTCTGTCAGTCTGTCACCAGGCTATATCTCATGAACCATGATAGTTAAGGTAGTTGAAATTTTCACATAATAATATGATGTATTTCTGTTGCCGCTATAACAAATACTGATAAACAGAATAAAATAAACATACAAGCGGAGCTCCTCTACAACAGACATAATTTTTATTGCTGTTTTATAATGGTACGGAACCCGTCACGCACTAGTCCGACTTGCACTAAGCCGGGTTTATAAACAGACTACAACGTTTTGTGTAAAAAAAAGTATTAAAGGGCATGTTTTTTATTTTATCTGTGCTCAAACCACTCACCTTGGCATCATTCATTCGCCACAGCTTCACCTGGCGGTCGTCAGCTGCGGACACTATCAACGGTAGAGTGGGGTGGAAGGACGCCCAGTTGACGCCGCGGTCGTGCCCTTCCAGCACATGCTTCACTACAGCATCGGCCTGGAAACAATACTCCGGTATTCAATTCTCTGATATTTTCTATACGATTAAACTAAGCTATATACAATAGTAAGAAGAAACCTAGTGTTTTCTGTGCAAACTACAGATAATAATATTAAATGTCAGACAAAATACGTTTTTCTGTGGTAATCTTTGATCACTAATAAACTAACAATAACAATTTATCAGAGACTGATGCTGGTTACAGCATAATTCTTCCAAAACCATCGATAAACTTAGATTCAAAGTCCAATATAAATGAAATAAATGAAATTCCAAACAGATTCCTTTCCTAGACATAAAGATCGAATGAATAGATGAATGATTGTTTTCTCCGAACTAAAAACTGAACTACCACGAAAATCCAAACAAATTGTTGAATGTAAAGATTAGTGTCATACATGCGGAGAGAAAAATAGACTTGCACTTTGAATATGAAATGTGAAATGTTTAAGTGTAAAAAAAACTCTCAGGGAGCATAGAACCTTCACATTTCCACAACCACTTCCTTCAGTACACATGTTATAATAAATAAGACTGGGTAACCCAACCAAGCCAATATGCAAAAATTTAAGCTGTGTTCACATTCTTTGCTTGTACAAGCAATATTACCTGTAACAGAATGGCTCCAGCACCAATATTGATGATGCTGCTATCAAATGGGTCACCAGGGACCTGCGATTGGCAGAATGCACACAGACACACAATAAATATCACTAACGTAATATTATCTACAAACATAAGCACAGACAATAAATTGTTGCAACAGATACATAAATATTGTGGTACAACAAAATAATAATTTAATAATATGTTGTATAAAAATATTAGAAAGATATATACATATATATATAATATGTATTTGAGCATAACCACAATTCTACACAAAACATATAACTCATGCCATTTGTGCCGCACTTTAAAAAGGTGACCAAAATAAATTTAAGTGCAATTACAACCAAGCTTAAAAAATGTGCAAAATACTCAAATTGTTGTTAACCTGTCCAAATAGGTCAGTTGCTTGTGGGTTCCTTAAGTGGTCTGCTAAGCCAGTAGGCCCTGGTGCAACACTCTTCTTCCGTAGGCCTGAGAAGTCCCAAACTCGAACGGACTGGTCTAGCGAAGCAGATACAAGAAGATCCTCCGTTGGATGGAATTGTGCGCACATCACATAGTGATTGTGGCCCGTTAGCACACTGATGCATTGACGGGATTGCCAGTTCCATATTCTTATTGTCTGTGGAAGTATACAAGTGTGCAGTTATGTATTTTTCATACAATATTTGTTCTATTTTAATTACTTAACCAACTTGTCATCTGAATAGCATAAATAAGACGTTATCAAACATTAAGGCTGCCTACTGTTACTAAAAACAAAATTTAAACTTACACTATTGTTTTATGAAGCTAATTTATTTTATAAACTAATAACTTTTAATAGACATTACTGTTTAAAATACGTTATTGTCTAAAGTATGTTATAGAAGAGTAGGGCTGCGTGACACAGCCATATCAGTCGACTAGGTTGTCTCAAAATCTACTATGAAACCACTATTTGTACTAATAAAGATTTTTTTGTTTTGTTACACATAAAAGTTATAAAGTATTAAACACATACTTGATCATCTGAAGCACTTATTATCCACGGATACTCGTGGTGAAAGAATGTTGTCCGGATATAGTCCAAATGGCCAAGCAGAGTGAAGAGGCACCTTCTTTGTTTATAATTCCACACCTGAAATAACCAATAATATAATAAGTTTAGACACAATATTAATGTTGAAATTGTACTAATTATATGGGTAATATGGATGTGTGGTCGTTTTTATAGTTTGTACAGCAGGTAATATGAATATAAACTTTTTTTAACTTTAAATAGGCCTGCGTTTCACTGCCATCACGCCTGATGGTAAATGATGTAAATTAATGAGCAAAACAAGTGAGAAATAAGTACAACATTAGTCAACTTACATTATTACACACATGCATATCATTTTTTGTTAACATTATCTGAGTTTATCTATATCTGTGGCCATAGTACATAATGTTTGCCGTTAAATTTATATCAAGTTAATAATATAGATTATGTTGCAATTTTTTTTTATTAATGAGTATCAAATTACCATACTGGCCAGCTGATGTTAAGTGTTTACTATATCCCATGGACACAAACACCCCAACTCAAGTGGCAGGTTGGGCTGTAGGAATAAAGCTTTCTTTCTTTCATCTAGGCAAGTAGTCCTATCTGAGGTTGTGTGTGTATGTGTTGCTATTCATGAGGACTGAAATGATTGTCTCAAATCGTGTTTTTGGACTCGGTTCATGATGTGTGCGAGCTGTATTATGCATTATACATGTGCTGCAAGTAATTGCAATTATTATTGAGCCGGTCAGAAAGAAGATGCGAAGTAACTAAACGTTTAGGTTGTGGTCTAGGTTAATAAATGAAAAAGGTTTATTAAATTACATTACATACTTAATAAGGGTAAATTTGTTATTATTCATAAATGGAATATGTTCAAAATCAATAGAACTCCGGGGCATCATACTCTGTATCAATACCAATATTCACATGCATAATCGGCATAATTTGTCGCCGTCAAAGACAGAAAATGGAAGAAACATGCATCAGACATCCTGTTTGGTATAACAACTAGCATACCTTGATCTTGTAATCGTCGCCGCCGGAAACGAACAGCGGCTGTTGGATGTGGAAGCAGATGCCACGCACGGGTCCGTCATGCTCATCAAACTTCTCCAATAACGTACACATACGATAGTCCCATAGCTGAATCACACCGTTGTGCAAACTAGCTAAAACCCATGGACGTTTCGCGTGAAATGATATACCCTTCACTCGCGCAGACTTAGTCTCGAACTTCGTCAACATTTTGCCAGTTTCTACTCAGTATCTACAGTAATTTCTAATTAAAACCACCTCAAACAAATTTATACGCCAGCACTACGGTCGACGACATGTCAAATGTCAAACCGGTGACACGTCGAACTAGTGATGCAAATTGCAAGTCGTGATCGCACAGATTATAAGATACTAATTCTGTTACAACTTGTCTATGTCATGGTCGATTTTTATGTCATATTATATTATTATCATATCCAACAGTTTACACTGTGGCCGGATGCGTGTGGTTGGGTGTCACATTGACTGGATTTTCTGTGTTACGTCACGTGGTGGTACGGTATACGCATTTGACGTAAGACGTCAATCAAATCAACCGTCAAGTACATGTAATTGTATTGGTAAACAAATTGGTATTTGGTGTCATTCAATTATTTTAATATTAAATAATAAATATAGTTTGAAAACTCTAAGCCAATTAATTAACACTATTGACTAGTATATAGCTATCTGGACTATAATACTTGTGTTGTTTAAACTGAAGCAAAACATAACCTCAACAAGACAAATGGCTAATATAATTGAAGACATCGGCCCAATATGTATCCCAGGAATGCGTTTGGGTGTATGTAACGATGAATTCATAGCAGGCTCTGGAACTAATGAGATTATGGGTTACATTTACGCTACTATTGCTGGTGTTTTAAAGAAGACAGTAGATGAAGAATCCAAGGTAATAATGTTTAATCAAATACTTTAAATTCCATTGCCACCAATCCAATATTTGACTTCACTATTACAGCTTACCCAAAGACAAATTTAACGATAAAAAAAGTACAATTTTGATAAACACAGATTTTTGTATGGTACATAGATAATAAAAATTCTAGAATAGTGGTGCACAAATTCAACAATCAAATTTTTTTTAGACAACAACAGTCTCAGTCGAAAGTCCAAAGACACCAAGCATCCTTCCTAAAACTGGAGACATAGTAACAGCGAGAGTGACTGTTGTAAACCCGAGAGTCATCTATTGCACATTAATATGTGTCAATGAGGATGTACTGTCGAGGCAATATAGAGGCATTATAAAGAAGGAAGACATCAGACCTAATGAAAAGGAGCAAGTTGATCCATACAAATGCTATAAGCCTGGTGACATCATACTTGCTAAAGTTGTATCCTTTTTATATAATTTATAACATATAAACATAAATAAAAATAGAAATTATTGTTAATTTTGAAAGTGGACACTTTTAATTAATTTCTATTTAATATCTAAAACGTAATAACATATTCAGTAAAAAGGTGAACAGATTTCAATGAATGATACAAAAATATGATGAAAAGTTAATTTTATTCAGATAAGAAGCATTATCTATTACATCCAGTACATTTCACACACAGTAACTGCAAATTAACATTTTTCCAAACTTTATATTCTCAACAAAAATGTTTAATACAATTGCTTAAATATAGGTTATAGTTTATTAAGACTTAAATAGAGCTTATAGTTTAGGCTTAAATATAGGTATATATTTTAATCAGAAGGTTTTTTGTACTTTATAACATGTTTAGTACGTAGTACCTATTACCCCGTAAGGTGCATTGCATCTACATACAATAATGATACTAAGTGACAATCACGACCGCTCTGACTAGATTAGGGTGCTACAACTAAGAAAAAGTACCTATGTATTTTAATCAGAAGCAAAAAGCTTACTTAATACTTCCAAGAATACTACTCTACTACTTTAGAGTAGTCTTTAGAGAAGTCTTAGGACTTCCAAGAATACTACTCTACTACACTATTACTTCCAAGAATACTACTTTACTACAGATAAAGATTGAAAGGAAAAAAAATTCATCAATCTATCTCTCAGTCATATAATGCTGTTAGTAGTATTGTTATTGCAAACTTCTCTTTGATTATCCTTGCAGTCTTCAGTTAAGTGTCCGCGTTGTCTACAAAACGCACAGCGGATTTTAACTCTACGCTGATTCGTTGTATTCTGTGCAGCCAAAGCCAAAGTATTTTGTTGTTTCTCTGCTATGATTCTCTCAGCAATTCTAGCACGTTCTAATAACATGCTGAAACTCTTGAAGCTGGTACGAAGAACTTGCCTCCGTATGTCCAGTTTAATGAGGCCATAAATCATGTCCAACTGTTGGCATTCTGTGAGGGGTTGCTCCGAGGGTAGTTGGGAAAAAAGGTATCTTTTCTGAATTATAAAGTCGTCGATTGACTGCTGAGGTAATTGTGGTATGGTCATAATTTTCTTGTATAAAATATAAGCTGGTTCGTTTGGTACGAAGGCATTCCTTATACTTTTTTCAAAATCAGACCAAGTTGTTATGGTGTCTTTAACGCCTTGCCACCAAATATAAGCGTCCTTTTTCAACAGAAGCGGTAACGCAAACAGTGCGTCTGCGTCACAAATATTGTTGGCTTGCTTAAATATATTCACCCCTACAATAAAGGTTTCGAAAACTTCTAGCCGTCTTTCTCCATTGTAAAAATAAGTGCATGAAGTGAATGATTTTGTTCCCTCACGCACAGGTCGCACAGTAATAATTTTGTTGGTTTGATCGGAATTTGGCATAATCACTTGATGGTCGGCAGGATCTGCCATTTTCTTGGCTAGTTTCGTTTATCGGATTGTGTATGTTGGCTCGAAAAATGAACCGACGCCGGCTTAACCGATATCGGTAATGGCAATAAAATATAAAACAAATCAAATCACAAATATAAAATTTTATAAATTATTTGAATGGTTTTTGTTAGCTTAGCTTGCTCGTCAGGGTTCCGTCCGTCCCGCAGCCTCTCCAAGAGTATATAATAATTGTTATTAATTATAATTTTGATACACTTGCTTTGAACACCCTGTGATCGTGTGAACCCTGAGAACCCTCATTTCAAGTCGTTTTCGTGTCCGTCCGTCCGTTTTCCCGTCCGCCAAAAGTCAAAAATAACATAACACTATTGACATTGACAGGACATGACATGACACATGACAGTGCCAAGCCAATATTGCCATGCCACCTGACGTCTGAAATTTTTAAATTTATTAGATGTAGGTACCCACGCGTAGGCATGGCGTAGGCATACCTCACAGACTACAGTCTGTTGCTTGTCTTTACTTCCAAGGGTAAAGAAGTTTATTATAATTTTGAATGTTGGCGCTTTCGTCAACGATTTATTTATTGCTTTATGTTTTATTAAAACTACTTGCAGTGCTTACAGCTATCTCAAAGCTCACTGCTAATTAATAAGTCGTATTCCTGGCCACTAACCAGCACTTGGCCAGCATGCCGAAATAAATATGGCCTAAACACGCAGTGATGGGTTGATGAAATTCTACAGTACTCCATTCACAATATTAATCATATACATTAAAAATGATTCGCTACGGTATGCAAATATTGTTACTAAGTATTATTAATTATTAGTACAAATGATTAGACATATTATTTTCCTTAAATTATTAATCAGCTCCCGACATCGGAAGTCCACTATTACCCATTATCTACAATAGATAATGAATTAGGAGTGGTCATAGCCAAAGCCGATGGTGCGCCACTTGGAGTCAACATGGTACCTATCAGTTGGTCGGAGATGCAGTGTCCGAAAACGTTGGTAAAAGAAAAAAGGAAGGTAGCTAGAGTTTTACCAGAAAAATTACTTGTAGATTCCAAACATGCTGTTATATTAAATAGCGATCCTATTTCTGGCGAAATTAGACAAAATATTGAGGAAATAAGTGCAATAATTGAATAAATGCTTCTATACAAAATCTTGTTTTGTTTTGTACTCTTTGTTTATTTGCCTCTCTTTCTATTCCGTGCTTTGTTTATAAAGGCTATAAAATAAATTCTGGTTATAGTAATATAAACTACATAAATTATTACAATTACTATTACATAATCTATAAAATCTCTTAATTGTTCAAAAAAATGCAGGAAAAAAATGATTAGCATTTTACAACAGTATCTCGTACCTATAATACATACATACACCATCAAAATCCTTTAGTCAGCATTCGAACGAATAAGTCTCCGTTCGTACAGGGAATTTTTGCTGTAGTGTACGGCAAGCACGTAAATGATCACCGGCAACACTGATTGGAATGTCACTGTCAACACGTCAACAGAGACACAGGACATGGTAATGATTATCACAATGTCATATCAATCCAAAATCCAGTCCAGTTTGATTTCTGTCAAAGTTTATCAGCCAGCAGATTATTTTACATTATTTGGAATTGTTTTACGGAAATTTAGTTAATTGTAGTACATATTTGTAGTTGTATTTAATACTCAGATTAATAAACACGTGTACATTATCATTCCAGAGATTTTGCTTCGTAGTTTTAGTGTGATTAGATCATCATTTTCCTGTTATCAAAAAGCAAACTTCGAATGCACAAATACGCGGTTACAACCAGGTATTGGTTGGTTGCAGTGGTTTCTATCATTCCTTGTGGTACAGACGCGCCATAAGATTGAAGAATGAAGTTCGCCGAGCATCTCAGCGCCCATATCACGCCGGAATGGCGAAAACAATATATAAATTACGAGGTGCGTATTTGTTTTTTTCCCTTTGTTTATAGTGTTCATTGCCAGTTACGGTTTAAATAAAATAATGCTCGAATTTGAAGTGGAGATTTTGTTTTTTTTTTCTTAAATTAATGTGACTACAAAACTTGAACACTAGAATTTATATTTACAGAAAATTATTAATAGTTTTTTTTTAATACAGACATACTAGACTCAGATTTTATTATTGTGTTGAAGAGATCTAAAACTAACCATTGCAGGGTTACACAAAAAAATTATATCATTCTCATTAACAGGAAGAGAACAAATGCCTCATAGGCCCTTTCACTAATATTATTTCACTGCATCATACCGTACAGTAGAGATGAGATTTGTTTGTTTGTTGTAACTGGTATACCTGCTGCAAGGCAGCAAAACTTTAGTTTTTATTATGAGCAGGTGTTATCCATCAGATTACTGCTAACAATAGAGCATAAAATTTTATACCTATTTAAATTAACTTGGAAGTTTAACAGGTTTGTAACAATAATAGGTTTTATTAACAATTGTATAATATTTCTTTGATAACAATGCTTGAAGTAAATTTGCTATGGTTTATCATAACATTGTTCAAAGTTTTGTACAATATTTTCATCTGATAAGTAATATTACATGAACCATAGCATAATATACCTAATATATAATGTATCCATGCCTTTTTAATTTAAGAATTTTTGTTTTTCTATGATTTAAAAATATATTCTATACCAATTTTCATTTTAATTTAAAGTTTAAACTATACAGTGGTTTTACTTACAAATAACTTATAAGTAACTTTATAAGTGACTATTTTTATAAATTACTTACTTATTTATCTGTGTGGATGAAGTACAAAATATGTTATTTAAATTTTTTATCTGAGTTCTTTCGATTTCGTCTAAATCTGTTCAGCTGTTGCATCTTTGATTATCATGCTATACTATTTTGGACGTGGTTTTCTTTTTAATACTGTAATAATGTAATATGTATATATATAATTATGTAGCATTATTTATCAGGCTAGACAGTATTTAATCATGATAAATACTGACAAAACATACTATATTTCTTTAAAAAAAACTACTATATATGTGGTTTTTCCTGTAATATTTCCTGTTGAGTGATTGATATAAAGTTTATGTCATTTGTTACATAAGAGTTTTTTAGCACCAAACTTTTTGAAGATCTTTCCTGTTCATGTATACTAGAAGAAGACCCATATATATTATGTGGAAATATGTGGAGTATATGTGTTTTATACTCCACATGGATCCTCTCTGGGGACAGAGAGAGAGTAATGATCATTAAAAAAGAGGCCAAGTCTAAATAAGCCATATAAAACTTGATCTTACTTATGAACAGTCTTGTGTCACTGCCATTTGTATTGGTAATTTATAGTCGTAGTCAACACTACTGAAGTATCTCTACTAAATTGTTCCATCCATCCATCAGTCTTTGGAGGTCAACTGTTGGACATAGGCCTCCCCTAAGTGGCGCCACTCCGCCCGGTCCTGTGCCCTGTGGATTCAACGGTTTCCCGCTATCTTCCTTAGGTCATCATTTCATCTAGCCGGAGGGCGACCTGTGCTCCTTTTGCCGAGACGCCGTCTCCATTCTAGGACTTTTCTTCCCCATCCGTTGTCAGTCCTTCGAACAATGTCGAACTAAATTGTTACATGTTACATAATGTGACAGACCTCGAAATGTATCTCTGTAGTTTATTATCTTTTGTTACAACAGAATAGAGTATTCATGACTCACAAGCATCAATGTGTATTGTAGGAAAGTTAAGTTTGGTTAAGTGTAACATGAAAAATACTTTTTTTCTTTTCAATAAAAATTTATAAAAACCTAAAATCAAAGTAAATATAAATAACCGTCCACAATTTGCAAAAACACTCACATATAATTAAGAGATCAGTACAGTTTATGCAAATTAGCCTTGTTGCAAAACTAAAAGCTAACTCAATTCTTCTATGGGCAAGTCTCCTTGAGATAAATAGATTTTGTAGAAAAAATTCAAGGTTATCTTTACAAACTGATACTAAAATATTTTATCTGTAGTCTCTTTTGCTTTAGGATAGGATAAAACTTTGGGATTTTAACTGTCATCATTATGTCTCTGCTTAAGGTGTCCGCAGATCTTTATGGACACTATTATCCAATCTTGATTACCTACTATTTGAAACATTTAAAAAAAATTAATGGTCTAATAGCTCTGGTGACACGCAACAGATGTCTTACGGGGGGAAACCTTCACCTATCCAATTATAATGGGAGAGTTACTGGCTTAGATATGGGAGGGGTTTTAGGAGCGAGCATCGCTTCGGATATGACCCCCAGGCTACCAAGGGTTTTGAACTGCAAGTGCCCTAAAAGAAATAGAATAATTTGCAGTTTAATGTTAAAATTGTACATTACCTTGCATTATTTTCACCACCACCCAAGATAGATTAGCCGAGCGAAAAACCGTTACGGATTGAGTTTGCCCTATGTAGGTACCTACTATAATATTTATTTTAGGTGCGTGAAGGTTTAAATAATTATCAATCATTTACGATGTCAGGGACACCTGCCTTGGGGCATATTATTTTCTATTAATGGTCCACCATTCGAAGAGTTCTTGGTTCGATACCCGGCGGGGATGGAATTTAAATGATTAATATAGATTTCTGTTTGCAGTCTGGGTGTTTGTGTAGTTGTCTTTGTATGTCCATGGCACCACGACACAGGAAATCCTAGTGTGGGGCTGTGAGTGTGAAGCGATATTATTTATTTATTTATTATTTGGATCTGTAGGAGATGAAGGCAATGCTGTACACGACGGTCGAGGAGGCGCCATCAGCAGAAAATGTGGAACCAGAAGTGCTTTCGCGACATTTCGCCAACTTCGACGAGACTTTCTTCCATTATTGTGATCAGGAGTTGAAGAAAATAAACACCTTTTACTCAGGTATAATTTACAATTATATTTCGCGCAACAAAAAAACCGTATAATAATATATTCATTTTAGAGCGAATATCAATGTCAGTTTGTTGTCATGTGTAGGTATAGGTCCCTGTAGTATTGTAGTTTGAAGGTGAAGAGGCACACAATGCATTTCAAGTGGGTACGTTAAGTAGTCACCGTAACCGGTAATATGAAATAGTGAATAGAAATAGGTTAGCGCTTCTTGCTTATTATCACTATTACTAGTTCTAAAAAAAGTCTCACAAATCTGCCTTCGCCTGTATGCCTTCTTAGACGAAAGGACTTTTTACAATGAAACCTAAATTTTGGGTTGCGTTGAAGCCTGATTTGCAAGGCTAAAAATCATTGAATCTTAAAGTAGACGGCTTGGACTTAAAAGAACGGAGTGAATGTCGTAGGCCGTAGTGAGGCACAACAATGGCGGCAGCGTCTGAACGTGTGAGTGAACGTCAACGAGCGAACGAGAGCAAACGAGGATCATCGTGCTGTGAATGCGTGAGTGTACACGTGTATACGTTTACACATACAAAATGCCTTGGCTTATTACGGTAGCTTCTAATTTTACTTGTATTTTACTGACATTCCGTCTATTAATTTTAGTTAGTATATGATAGACGGTTAAGTTGGAGAACCTCTGATTTAGCCACATGTGTACTCTTTCAGAGAAGCTAGCAGAAGCCACACGAAAGTTTGCAACACTGCAAAGTGAACTGAAGTCAAACTTCGACACGATGAAGCCTAAGAGCGGTGGCGACAAGAAGGCAGTCCCTCGGCGAAAAGTCCAAGAACTTAAGCTTGCTTTCAGTGAGTTCTATCTCAGCCTGATCCTGCTGCAGAACTACCAGAACCTCAACTACACCGGGTTTAGGAAGATACTCAAGAAACACGATAAGGTAGGTTCATAATTGTTGCTTAAGTTTGATATTAAGTGTTCGATGAAATAACATGTTTATTGAAACAGTACATTTCCAAATTCTAGAAGTCTTAGTTTGGCCTATAGGTACCGTTTTTATTTTTTTTATTCAACTCTTCTGGTGTTAAGTGGTCTTTGCAACCCATAGACAGATAGTTAGTAAGGCTCTTGAGTTTGTTCATGAATACTTTGCTACTCCAGAAAACTAAGATGGTTGCCACACATTTAAAGTGTTGCCCAGTTGAAGCTTAATCTTTTCCCTTTGCTCACACTACGTTAGTTTTCCCTTTTAAATAAACATATTTCTATTTTCTTATCACTTTTTTTAATTAAGATAAAAAGGTGGGTAGATACACAAAAAAATAATAAACCGTTACATTCGAAATTCGAAAGCTTCGGGGCTGTCAAAATCTGCATGTAAAATTAAAAGAGACAATACATTTATTGTTAATAGTTGTTAAACGTTAGCAATGGCGCACAATGGAGGGCCGAGCACGTGGAGTCATCACATTTCTACACGAATAAGGACATTGACCGCCTCATCAGTGACACGGAGGCTACGGTCACCAACGACCTGGAGGGCGGGGACAGACAGAAGGCCATGAAGAAGCTCCGGGTGCCACCGCTCGGTGAGCAGCAGAGCCCGTGGACCACCTTCAAAGTTGGGCTCTTTTCTGGGTCCTTCATTGTTCTTCTCATCACTGTTGTCTTATCTGGTAAGTTCATTTATTTCTTTTCTTGTCTTTATTGAAGAGAAAGGTAGCAGATGTTTTGATTTTAAATGGAAATTGCTTAAACAAGATATTTAAAGTTTTAATCGACATTAAAAAATACTGTATCATGTCGATAAAAAGTCTATATAAACTGTAAGTTAATTATCATATTAAATTACTCTGTGTCTGAAAGCAAGAGACTAATGGATATAATAATATTAATTCTAATGATGTTTCTGGCAACTGAACATTGTTATCTATTTAACGTTAGATATCTATAAAACTGAAGTTTGTTTGTTTGAACGCGCTAATCTCGGGAACTAGTGGACCGATTTGAAAATCATAACGCGGGTGAAACCACTGGGCGCAGCTAGTACTTCATAAAGATATATTAGGTCGTCTTGCAAATATTGGTTAAGAAAAAAGGTGCTAATATGACACGATTTGAAAATCTATTTGGCCTAATATTAGCACAACGGTGCCGACTTGCAAGATTTCAGTGACACGCAAAAAATGTAGGTCAGTCATTGTTGATCATTGAACAATTTTGTTATTGATAAAAGTGAAACTTTATTTATATAAATTGAATGTTTTTATGACTTTTTGAACGTAGACCGCAAGCGATCTCACTGATAAGCAACTACACATTGGCAAATTGCTTGCGCGCTTCCGTGTTCCGGAGGGCACGTTAAGCCGTCGGTCCCGGTTGTTATCGACAGTCGTTAAACCTGGTCGGAGGCACTTTGGGCGGTTTGATT
>DWQL01000715.1:0-13728 GCA_018231265.1 Noctuana haematospila | reverse complement strand
AGTACCGGCCGCGCCCGACGTTGCTTAACAATGTGATCGCTTGCGATCCACACTAACAGCGGGCTATGCGCGCTCCTAATGTTTAAATATTATAATAATGTTATTATTTTTGTGGTAAAATTATGTACTGGCTTTAGGTATACAATTATTTGTATGGACAAATGTATTGAAAACGAGCTTTGTATCACAGCAGTTGAAGAAATCTTTTTAAGAATGAAATGTTCATTTTTCAAAGCATACAGAACGACACAGCAGGTACACTAGTGATGTACCACAATCGGACCGTATCACCGCAAGACCACCTGATCCAAATAAATTATCCCGCATTATCGGTTAATGGGTGAATGCAGTTGAAAAGTGCAACCCTCATTACTTTTAATGCGGCCCTATAAGGACGCGAGATCATTTATTCATATGCCCACCACCGTTTATTTCACAACAATGTTTATTCATCACAGATTATAAAACATCGTCGGTTATAAAGCCCACTGTTCTTAGACATTTACCTACCTATTTAAATTTATATGCATATAGACAAATTTGATAAGATTTTGAGTATCTGATGTATGGGGTCGTAAATTCATTCATATTCATTGTGATGTCATTTATTTTAGGTTTTTGTTATAAGTACAATTTCAGAAAAAAATCGTTTTGGAAAAACAAAGGGCGTGCTATAAGGTATTAAACAATTGCATGTATAAATTCAATGATCCTATATTTATTTATTTATTTTTTGTAGACTGCATGCAATTAAATGAGTGTAACTAACAATTAAAAAAGAAACAATCAACTACCTACTTATCACAATTGTTCGTGTGTCATGTCATAAGACTCATAAGATTTTAATCGTCACTGTGGTATATCAATTTTCTGCCCGTTTCTTATTGCCTCAGCAATCTGAGCATGCCTCATTTATTTTACTGTTTTTGTTGTTTTAATTTATTGATACTTAAATTGATTTCACCTGCAATTAAATTCGTATTAATACCTACTATATTTTTGCCATTATTGTGTGATTAAGTTTTACATTGGTTCTGTTATGGAAACGAGAAATAAGTAGGTACCTAGTTTATATCGCATAGGTATATTGCATAGCTAATAAAGATGTAGTTAAGTAAAGTTGTAAGAGATATTTCTATTCATTAATTGATTTGTAAGGTGGTACTTCCCTAAAAAAACTGATTTATTTATATAGACAACATTTATAACAGTAACATAGACAAAGAATAATTATTGATTATGCACTTTAAATTTGTTACGTAAATTCTTTTGTCATATACAGAAAGTTGTTTATAAATAACTAGCCATGCCCCCCGGTTTCACCTGCGTTAAGAATTGCAACATAACGCTTGATAGCCTATAGCCTTCCTCGATAAATGGACTATCTTACACTAAAAGAATTTTTCAAATCAGTCCAGTAGTTCCGGAGATTAGCGAGTTCATTGCCTTCCTCGATAAATGGATTATCTTACACTAAAATAATTTTTCAAATCAGTCCAGTAGTTCCGGAGATTAGCGAGTTCAAACAAACAAACTCTTCAGCTTTATATTATAAGTATAGATTTCCTTGCATAGGCAGAAAGCCATAGTGAAAATAGTTCGTGCAGAAAGTGCACGCTCTGTGCAAAGAATTAATAATGCTCTTTGGTAATGTCATTACACAGTCTGTCTGTACGTCTATTGTTTTACAGAGGCTTCTATTTATTGCTGTTATTTGATTATAAATAGCCTACTAATGAGCTTCGGTACAACGGTTAACATCGGACGAGCAAACGGAAAGATAACATAAAAATGTCTCCAGTTATTGTTCTACATGATAATATCATTTTGTAAAATATGTCTTATTCGTGTAAATTCATTTTGATAAGGCTGAATTGCTTCATTTAAGTTGAATTACATTTGTAACAATAAACACACCTCTTTTACTCGTTATATACCTAAGTACGTTTCGTGTAAACTTTCTATTTTTTATTTTCCCACATATTCCCACGTAATAAGGTTGGTAAGGGTTATCATTGGTTACTGCATATTGAATAAAACTTATCCAGAATAGGTTTAACATCCAATTCAACTTGTAGATTCTGAAGTGAGGTATCCATATACTGGGCTGTGTCTCCCATACTCACTGCAGTAGTCGATTTCTGGGCAGCTGGGTTCCTTCTTGTTACGGCATAGGTACATCATACATGTCATAGCTTCGAGTAGGTAGGTATACTAAACACAAGTTTTTGTTACGAATGAAGATTAAATGAAGCGATTTAAAAAATTAAAACCGCACCGCAAGAAAATTAACATTTAAAAACGCACCGATTTTTAACCGACTTCAATAAAGGAGGTTCTCAATTCATGTTTGTTGCCTCAGTACTTTCGACAGGGTGAACCGATTTTGATGATTCTTTTTTTATTTGAAAGCTAGTGCTTCCAGTGTGGTCCCATTTAAATTTGGTCCAGTTCTGACGGTGGCATCTATGAGCAAAACCATATAAATTCTTAAAGCTATAAAGATATGCGCGACAATTTTGAAGTAGGTATATTTTTTTGTGGTACGCGAGTTATAATTATAATTTTTTGTACTGTACACGGAGAAAGAGATACCAGTTGCAATTTTTGGGTATGTCAAGTATCGTGGGAGTCGTGGGAAGTGGGACGCGTGTCCCAGTATCGATGGTGTCCGCGGTCGGGTCCGTGTTTGCTTGCTCCGCGTCGCGAGATGTTTTTAAACAACCACTTTTCGATACGTGTCGCATTTCTATACTCGTCTACAAATAGGGCTGTCACTTTATATTTTGTAGACATGTACATACATAAGGTTACATTTAATTCATCACTAACTTTCTGCGACAAACAGAAATAACATTTAAGTAGGTACATTGGAGCGCGTATAGACCCGCTGGTAGTGTGGATCGCATGCGATCACATTGTTAAGCAACGTCGGGCGCAGCCGGTACTCGGATGGGTGACCGCTAGTGGCCAATTTCATGAGCGCTTCCGTGCTTCGGAGGGCACGTTAAGCCGTCGGTCCCGGTTGTTATCGATAGATAACAGTCGTTAAACCTAAACGTTAAACCTAAACCTAGACGTTAAACCTTTGGGCGGTTTGACAACGTTCGACACGGGTTGGCCACTAACCCGTATCTCCACCAATCCGCATTTGAGCAGCGTGGTGGAGTATGCTCAAGGCCCTCCCCGGTTGTGGGGAGAGATCCCAGCAGTAGGACATAAAAAGGGTTGAATGCAAACAGAGAAGTACAATAAACAAAATCGCATATCGTTTATACGTCGCTAGTCGGACAGATTGGAAAAGCTAGCACGAAGCGAGATTATATGCGCGCTTTGAAACTATGGGAGTAGGTATTATTTGGCTTTTGTGAATACTAAAGCAACACAAATTGAGTTGTTTGCCTATTGCCATAGCCACCGCACCTGTCTACAAACGTGCACGGTCGTAGTTTAATAATTAAAATTAATAATACTAGTGCCATAAAGGAGTAATATCGTACTAGGTATTAGGTAGAGCCATTTGGTACAGTTGCACAGAATATTTAGTCAAGATCCATGTATTGTTATGGAACAGGGACAGGGTAATTCACATTGTACGTACTTATTAATATGATTACTGATTACATATTGTTTAATAGTATGCAAAACAATATTTTAAATTCTTTACTTTTTTACTTTATTTTACAATTAAGCATATTAGTGACGCACACGATTAGCTGTTACGTTTGCTTAATATCAGGCTAAAACTACTACCTAGTTAATCATTTATGATTTATACACTTGATTTTAAAGGAGCGCCGACAATGTTTTTCCTCCAGCTTCTTTCTCCCGGAATGCCTTAGCTAAAGGTGATGTACCGTATTATTTAACGTTCATCGAGTGTATACAAATACCTTATGATGAATCAAATTTGAGTTTGAGAATTATTGATACCGAGATCCAACCTAAAATTGTACCCAAAGTGTGTTAGAGATCTTAAATGAACAATGAATACTTAGAATGAATAATATAAATAGAAAGCTAAGTTTAATCGGTTATCTTAGTTGTGTAGTTATTGTTAGTTGAGTTAAAATTCTATCCTCATATGTAACAATTGCTGTTTCAACAGCACTACACCAAAAGCATTTAGTAAGCGCGCCGAGCTTTGTATCAGAACGGGCATGGTTCTAACTAAATGTAACGAGATTGCAATCTATGTATTTCAATGTAGCCTGTAGCCGATAACGGGGATATTCCTAAATAAAGTGTAATAGGTACGCCACATCGCTTAGATCCTAAGTTGGATATCTTTTAATAAAGAACATGGATGAAAGAATTCTCATGCCACTCTACTAATAGTTAATTACTGAATGAACACTCGGGATATAGTTTTAATCACAAACCTAATTTTATAACAGTTTTAAGCAGTCTTTAACATATCTCTTTACCAATTTTAAACAATTTTTTTATCCTATTTTACGCACACACTAGCTCACGCATTTTGTGTGCTTGCCTACGTGTGTATGTATATATGTGCATACACAAATGAAGGATCAGGCACTGATAATTACAATAATTAGGCATCATCAATATTGTTCTGAACTGATAACAACGCGGCAACTCCGCTCTCTCAACTCCCGGAAGCAGATTTAATTTCGTTTGCAAACTAAGCTCCTCAGATACTCGACCGATACGACGATATTGTACCTAATTGCGTTTTCTGTTGTTAGTTAATTTGCGACAGAAGCACAAAATTTCTTAAATTCAATTGGGATTAAAATTCGCCGCGGAAAAGTTTGTTCCCTGAAACTGAATAAGTGATTTCGGGAAGGTCAAATTGGAATAGCTATCGGTAACCGTTGCCAGCTTGCAGTTTACTGGAATTGCGGCGAAATACGAAAAAGCGTTCCTACAGAATTTACAAACCACAACGCATAGAAACACATTTTGATGTCAACAAAACCTAGAGGTTTCGGTTTGGGAAGTGCGGTCCATCTTCCAGACATGACCTCGTTTGGGTGTTTGTATTTTCAGTGTTGAGTCTATTATACTTACCATAAACATATTAACAAAAGGAAAATATTTATTTATTACTTTAGGTAAAAGGTTTCTGTGAAAAGTTGTTAATAATTTTTTGATTTATATCTTCCTTTACCATACCAAGCCCTTAACTGACATAATACTGTTGATCTTGATAAAAGAAAATATAAATTGAATTGGAAGCAGCGAGCATATCGTCCTATAAACCGATTAAAGGCCACGAGGCCCGTTTACGCAAATTATGACTGACAGCTACTTTTAGGGTTGCTACAATATTGCTAATTTTCCATTTTGCCTAACCAGCATGTCGTTGAATAAATAAAATGCATAATCTTATAAAATTTTAGTTTTCAGTTCCATTGAATACAATTGTAATTGTAATTGGAAAGCTGAAATTTTGCTTATGTTTTAAAATTTATTGATTTTCTCATGGAAAAGTGACATTAGATTGAATAGTAGATACATAATATAACAAGGTTTATGTTTCAAATAACTTACATTTCTTAGGCATACACTTTTCCATACTATTTCTTTAACTTTCTATAATAATTGGAAAGCTATCCGACAGAAATCACATATGATCTCCAATTCATATCAATACATAAATCAGTAGATTTCATCAAAATTGTTCTGCATCAATTTCTCTATCGATCCGATTGTCGCGCCCCGATTGAACCATCGTCGGTTATTAATAGCTAATTTAAACTGCTCAATTGATCTCCATTACACTTTATAAAACTTCGATATCGAATGAACGAGCTGTACAGGCACCGTGATCGAATATTATTGATTGTTCTGCTTCGGCGAGCTGAATCGTAAAATAATTTGTTTCAATTGAATTTAATGAATTTACATGGTATCGATCACATGTTTTGATTGTACTACTGTTGTTAGAGTTAGATTCAATTTTATTAAAACTTATATCAATTTAGTTATGTTGTTTTTTTGATATTTATTATTGAACCGCAGGTGACTTTACCCTAACGCTGAGATATGTCAGAGAACATTAGGGGTTAAAAAAGTTGCCAGACAAGAATTTGGGGCCCTTATTAATTTCTTTTATATTCATTTTTTGTCGGGCTATTTCTTCCAAATTAAAAAAAATATATATGTTAGGTAAATGAACGAATATGTGCAAGTATAATATATAATATATATAATATGCATTAACGATATTATCATTATTTTGGAGCCCAATGACTTTAATTTGAGGCGACTATCGTAGTCCTCATGAGTCCAACGCATCCACTTTTTATAATACTTATAGTTGAAATAAGTAGTACCTACCTAGCTGCTGCAGACTTGATTTTATGGAACAGCTACTTATAAAATATTGAGACAGCCCTACTGGCTAGTCTATCATAATTGTACGCACGCTATTATCAATTTAATGTGAACGGCCCATAGCGGCATAATAATAACGTATTTTAAGATAATTCTGAATAAGAAATACCTATTATACTTCCGATTTTGTATCCATAGTTAATTTATTTATGTTTTCACTTTTATAGCTGTTTTTTTTTTGTTTACTTGGTTTCGTTTTCAATTCTCTTCATCTTTTTCTGCACATCCTAAAGGTTTCCCGAAAGACAAGAAGAGTAATTAGGCATTAGCTATTGTAGCATTGATTAGCTGAAGTTGAAGTACTAAAATTATCGCCATGCCATCGACACACACAAAGACAATTACACGAAGATACCGGGAACAGAAATTTAGATTCAACATTTAAACTTCTTCCCATACTTCTACCCTACAAATCCAGGAATCCCAATGGTACACCACACGGGTCACGGGTCGTCAATGTCTATGCAATGTGTTTACATATTTTATCTGGGCACCGAAACTATCTAAAAAGCATAGGAACAAACATTAATTCACCGTCATATTGCGCTCAGTCAAATTGAATTCTCGCAAACGTTGTTAAACAAACATCAAATGAAAATACTTCGTATCAAACCAAACAGCATCAATCTTAATGAAGCAAACACAATTTGCGCGAAATTATATTTGTATCGTTTAATTTCGATCCAACTTTTAGCAATTGGATTAATTTGAGTCAAGTTCAGTAATTACGGGCTGTTTGCATGGAGGTTTAATTGATTGGAGCAAATGTGAATGTTTTTTATTCATCATAACGTTCGTGATAATTTACAAATCGTGTTCCTACTCTTAAACGTAGATAATATTTATTAAATACTCATGGACGTATCATAATAATATATAGTGTAGTTCAAGCACAGATAACAATTTGATTATAAGGTTCATAATGATTTATCACATCTCACATATAGGTACTACCATTTTATTAGCTTTTAGTGAAAAGTGTAACTAATTTATTATAATTAGCCTATTTATTAGGTATGTTACAGTCATTTTTAGTTATATCTAACATTATAAATTCAATTTGAGAGCTTCGTAGATGTTAATTTTGTGATTTTTATTAACCTATTTATTAAATAAAGGGATTTCGTAGAGATAAAGAATCAGTTCTCACACTAAAATGCGCGCAGAATATAAAAGGGCCACTTAAGCAAGTGTTTTACCGGTGACGATAGTCTCGCCTTTAAAGACTTCGTCAAATGAAGTGCCTTTGACATTAAAAAAAACATAAATGGTCTATGGGTAGCTGCTTTTTTAACACTCGACAAAATTGAATGAGGAACGAATATATTTTTTTTAATTTGAAATGGATGGAATGTGTTTTACGATGTTCATTATGAAAAGTAATGAAATAAGTGGCTGAATAAAATATGATTTTAATCTCTGGAATTAAACAATGACGTTGGTATTATAAAGCGGGAGCTAGTTTAAAAAATCATGGGCCCATAAACCATTTAAATTTCGATAATTGTACGATTTATTTTTTATCTATTTTACTTAATAGGCTTACCGTCTACCGATGTTTAATGAATCTACCATTGTTGTTTTTTGTAATGTTTTCTTAAATTTATATCTCTCAAATCTATATTTATATTTTTCAAGGTCATATCGACCTCGTTCCGTTGCAATAAATAGGTAATGGCACAATTGCATTAACAGTATCAGCGGCCCCACGCGCGCAGACAGGAACACTAGATAATAATATGTAATATACCTACTCAACTCTGACTGAGGAATGCGGCATAAAAATAAAGATTTATCAAATATAAGTATTGTCAGATCAATTAATTGTCTCGTGTACCTACCTAATACTTATATAGTAACTTTTTCTTACTACGACGGACTGCTGGGGAGTTCGTAAACATATCATTCTAACGTAATAATATAGAATGCGAAATTAGGAAATATACCTATATACAAGTTAATTAAGGAATCGTCTATGAGCCTATCTATACAAGATTTGATGGTTTCAGAAAATGAGCCATACATTGCCAAACAACATTATTATATCTACGTACTGTGAAAAGTCCACGGGCCATACGCCATACTATACGCATTCCATTTTGTTAGCGAGTGTGCTGTACTGGCGCATTATGCGTGACGTCAGCGCGCTGCGCCCGCGCATCGTTCAACATTAATGTCATTTATACAAACGACTCGTCGCGATTCCGCGCGCCCGCCGCTGCCCGTAATGTGTGCAATTGAATTTCATTGCCATTTTCCTCTCGCAAACACAGTTATGTCATAGAACGGCTATTGAAATACGTTGGCGGTATGATAGCTCTATTAATGTATTGTTGAAATAATATAAACGTAGGAAGCGCTCGTAGCTCAGCGGCACTTGGCCGTCGGAAACCGTGTTCTGTATTAAAGAACAACGGATTTGATTTGATCCACTGATCTAATCTGTATATATCTACTTACATTCCTTACATTGCTCCACTAACGTATCTAATTATGTGTATGTACTTTTTAAATAATGAATAGTATTCTAATAAACATCATCATACTCTCATGATAAACCGGAACGGAAGGAATATACAATATAGGTACCTAACACTTCCTATTTCTTTATGTTTCTCTATGTATATACCTAAGTACTTATGTGTTATATGAGCTTTTTTGTTACTGTTGCAGCTTGGTTGTTTGATGTTGTGATAATCTCCAGCTATTAATATGAAACACCTTAAAATCGTATGATTAAATAACTGAATACAGTTGACAAACAATCGAGTCGCAGCTTAAGAAAGACAAAAATAGAGATTTAAATTTTCTTATAAATAAATATGCGGTCAATGGCTTAATATTAAAAAAGAGCTTAACATTAGTGACAGCGAAGAGAGAGATCTGAAGATCGGAGATCACATTTTCTTTTTTAAAGTTTGCTATTTATAACGCTAATTCTGATACACTCATAGTAGTTCAGTTGAAGTCACATCCTGATAATAGGGAGAGAGGACACGTCGCTCGTAAATCAATTAATTTCGATCGGTATCGCGGCAGTTGTAACACTAGCGAGCTATGCAATGTTCGCAGATGCAATTTCTTTTTTATTTTCATTTTACGTTACAGCCCTGCTAAGGGAACTATGGAAATATAACGTAAAGTGAAGTACAAAGTTGAACAATGTCAGTCGTTATTGGGTTTTGTTTAAATTTATCAATTTACACAAGTATACACAAAAAAACATTCATGAGAAAAAAAAGATATGGATTATGGATAGGTAAGTACTGTTTATCTCATGTTAAGATCTCTTACAGCATTATTACATATTATACTTACAATATTTATTTGACACGAATTAAAATACTGATCTTTAACAATCTTCCTGATAGTATCAATTATTTAGATTTTGTTATAGAGGTGGAAGTGAACTCCACAACCTAACTGCACAAACATTGAAGGAATGGGGGTAGAAACTGCATGAATTTGTTCTTCTATGTGTAGGTATAGCAGCCTATATATATAAAGTATTTTTGTTTACAATTCCTTAGTACATACAACTAATTAGATAAGTATATGTAAGTAGTTTAAAATAATGTAGCCTGATTTAAATACGAAAGAAGACCGAGGCTTATAACCCACGATAATTATCGCAACCCACATGCATTGAACAATTCGCTCTAGATATCCAATCACACTGCGAATTAACTAAGATCACTAAACAACGACCTGTGATTACTGCGATCGGAATTGCACCATTTGTTCTTGATAGCAGTCGGCGGATCTGTGGCGTGGTGTTAATATTCCGTGCGCACGCGCAGTGCTGTGTACGCTTTATCATTACCGCGGTGTCGTTTCTATGCTAATACTTATAGTATTAGGGCCGAGTTATAATTGTTTGATTGCAAGGGTTACTTGGCTTTCGAGCATTGATAGTATGCAAATATGTTATCTTTGTAGGTCACGTAAGGAAGTACCTACTTCATGTATAATTGTTGCGCCAAGGAATGCATGAATTATTTTGTATTATTGAACTATTTCTACTACTATTAGTACGACTGAAAGTCAATAACGTATACAATTTTGAAACCTACCCCTAAATCTAACAAAAAATGGTTACCTAGATTTAGGGGTATCATAGTCGTGTCATCAGAAACGTCATGCTTCTGGTTTCCACGGACCTATAGTCGCAAGTTGAGAATCTCAACTGCAAATGTCGACCAGACTTGTTTTTGCGTCGAGTGACCAGAAGGCTGGAAGCTGTTTCACTCAAAAAATTATTTTACAAATACTACGTGGTAATGCTTCCAGTGTTTTGGACACCATGCCACAACACGGACGTATTGGACGACATATTATCATAATATATTTAATAGTTTTCTCTTCACTTTGTTATTTTGTGTATTTAGACTAATAAATTTCTGATACTGCAAATGACATTTGCTGTGGCACCTAGAAATATGTACGTGTACCTATGTATATTGAAAGAAGTAACAAACACATGTCATTCTCTTGTTCCTCAGCTGGCGAGCGGCGGCGGCGGCGGCCGTGGCCTGTTCTGCTACCATTGTCCGCCGAGCTTGCCGCCACACCAGCACCGCTTACCAACCCTGGAGTACCCCTTCACAGCATCCCACCCTTGTAAGTATGCCAGACCTTAGTTTTCCTGTGCCGGTGCGTAGGTACACAAAACACAGAGCACAGAAATCTAAATATATTACACAAACACAGCTGGAATTGAACCTCGGAATGGTGGTCCGGCGTGGTAGCCACTATGTCACACGATGTCGAGGTGCTAGAACTTTTATAGTTCGCCTGGGAAGGTACCATCGCTGACCTTAATACCTACACCCCCTCAAATAAGTACATAATAAGTTCTAGTGTTTGTGGAGATATTTTTTGTTATCATCTACTAAAATTTATAGTTTTTGAAAATCGTTTTTCCAAAAATATTGCTAACATGAACTTTTTTTTAACCTTGAAAAACCTCGACGCCTGTTAAGGTACTCTTTATAATCACATAGATCGTCAATTAAGTGCCTCGACTATACTGAAATTAATAATGCAATAACGTTACTGGCGAAGTAGCGACCCAACTGCATAGTGTAGAAGGTTCGATCAGTTCATTCATCTCGCTCATGGATCGACAAACTTACTTAACCAAGTTTAGAAGCCACAGCGCCCGCACTAATGCCATTATTGTCAGTTAGACCTGCCTTGTTTCGATTCCCAACTCGATTCTCAATTCTACGATTCAATTAGTATCACTAAGGGTTGGTAATTCTACTGAAGAAAAGTTTACGAGACTTTGAACAATTAAATCCGCGATGGCAGTTCATTTTCGGATGCAATAGGTTCGCAATTATAAACAATGGCTTTGTTGACACATACCTACTCGTACAAAGGTTTAATATAAAAATAATTATTTATTAATCTTAAATTAATTATTAAAATGTTTATTATTATTTTTAATTACAAGCAACATAATTGCTCATACAATGGACCTTTTCCAATTTTGTAATCCATTCCCAGCCGTGGGACTAAAAAATTATTGTAACTGCAATATTAATTGATAAAACGATCTACAATTAAGTACCTACCTATATAGTATTTACTAACCTTTCAATATTTTGGCTGCTGATATTTTGATCATAATAGATTATTCCTTTTATGAGCGATATGTAGGTAATATGTAATGACTTCACTTGACTTGTAAATAATCCAATTTTAAAACCAATCGTGGCCGCATTGCATTATTACGGAACTCTTAGCAGAAAATAAACTTGCTAACTCAGTTTGTAACTCGCAGCGTCCGTAACACCATTATTGGCAGTTGGACCTTGTCTTGTTTCGATTTGTAACTCGATTCTTGACGACGCCTCGATTCGATTACTCTAATTGGTGGTGGGTAATTACACTCTTGGAACTTTATACAGGGAAGAGTAGAAATAGTAACGCGTTCCTTTCTACCACGAACGTCTAAATTATGGAATGATCTCCCCGCAAAGGCATTTTCGGCGGATTACGATAGGGGGTTCTTCAAAAAAGGAGCTAAAAGAGTTCAAAGCCGGCAACGCACACTCCCCTGGTGTTGGCCATGTCTATAGGCGGCAGTGACCACTTACCATCAGGTAGCCCAAATGCCTGTTTGCTAGGCATAAATTTACATAAAAAGCGTGTAACTATTTCTATATTTACCTATAAATGCTATTGTTTATTATGAACATAATAGCGATATGAGGATTAAATCTTCAAAAAAGGCACTAAAAATCTCTCTTCGAAAATGGGAACGTGGTGGCAAGTCATAGGATACCATTTAAGCACTTACACGGTCTAATATACATAGATAGTTAGATGGATGGATAGATTTATACTTTACGGTAGAAATGTTTAGAGAGATATTATATGTTAGAAAAAGCATAAAAATATAATATCTAAGTAAGCAGACGTTACTAAGTATATTTTTAGAAGCATTTCAATGCTACGAAATCTCTATGCCTCTACCAATTAGCCTTAAAGACTTAAACGGTCTAAATCAGTTTCTTTCGCGTTCCAGAGCTCACGTGTGCAAGGGGTGGTAATGTGCTAATGAATAGAAGGCAGGGCGGCGAAGCGGGGTGAGGGTGCAGGGTAGCTGGCTGTAGGCGGGGCTCCCCTGGGATTGGTCGCCGGCGGCGCCATCTATTATTCATAAAATAGTTTTTGAGTCGCGCCGCCGGCCGCTTTAACTCTGTTACATCCAAACTAACTTAATAAGGATCATGTCACTTTAGATTAGTCCCGACGCGCACCCAGTTTTTTACTAAAACGCACAGCCGATCAAAGGACCGTCGTAAATGCGTTAGTGAGCGCCCTTATTTTATTAGGGACGAAAATGACAGCTCGGCCGGCCGGTACTTGTAATTGGGTAAATTTATTAATTTTTAAAATCTATTAACGAATTGCTCCGTGTACCTACTTCGTTGGGTGGAGAAAGTTTAAAAAGCGACGGCGTACAAAAAAGCGGCTTAAGCGATTTATTAAATATGTATAGAGCAATTTCCAGCTGTCTGTCGGAGCGCGGCTTCAAGTTTATTAGTGCGCAATCGCATCAGATAGTAAACATTACGAGCAATTTTATACAGACTTCAAAACAGGAGAGGATTATTTTAATCCTGTATTTTTATCAAAAATGATGCCGCTGTAAAATCTTTCTAAGTATCGAATGAAATTATTTTCTGTCTGCATGTTTATTTATGACGACCTGTGTGGTGTAGTGGTTACCACGCCAGTCCACCATTCGAAGGGTCCCGGGTTAGATCCCCGGCGAGGCAGAAATTTAAATGATGAATTTATATTTCTGCTCTCGGTCTGGGTGTTTGTGTATTTGTCTTTGTATGTGTCCAT
>DWQL01000714.1:0-13732 GCA_018231265.1 Noctuana haematospila | reverse complement strand
CAAAGTCGCTTTCTCTGTCCCTATATCCCTATGTATGCTTAAATCTTTAAAATTACGCAACGGATTTTGATGCGGTTTTTTTTAAATATATAGAATGATTGATGAGAAAGGTTTATATGTATAAACATTTACAGTTTTTCTGTAGTGTATTTAGTATCAGCATTGCACCCGTGCGAAGCCGGGGCGGGTCGCTAGTATAGAATACTTCTATAAAACACCAAGCAAGTAAAAAGAGTTAGTTTAAAAAACTGTAGACAGTTTTTTTTATTTTAGCCATTAATGGATACCCTTACCACAGTGTGTATTGGAAAGTATTTGTACTTATGATGATAGAACAAACAAGCTCTAACGTATCTCTCTGTACCACTTGCTATCGAGAGCTTTGCTTCATTTTCAGATTTTGATCATTGTATGTCATCAAACGTGCTCATAACAACAACATACTTACCTACTTAATATTAAGTATGCTAAATTTCTTGAAAATCGGTTAAATGCTACTTGAATATTATGTTACTACCTATAGATTTACCCTCTAGGGCAATGGTTTTCAAAAGACTTTGTACTTCAAAATTAGCAAATTATCATACAAACATCCAACCCCTATTTAACACCCTCAAACACGATCAAAAATCCGTTCTTAACTAACATCTCCTACTAGCTTTGAGTATCCAAGACTATAAATAAATAGTTATGTTGAGAGGAACGTAGCGAATATATTGAGTAAATTCGCCGATCGTCATCTTATTAAAAGTGTCTGTTAAATTAAATTAAATACCTTTAAAAGCTTGTAGCGTATAATAGGAAAAAAATTAACCAAATTATTTTTTATGCGGTACGAACTTTTCGAAATATTCTTTTATACTCATTATACTCACTTCAGTGACTGTCTATCGAAATCCTAATTATTTTTCTTTTAAATGATGAGACCAATATTTGAATAATTGGAATTTTATTAATCGTCTGTTCATTCCGTAATTTCGAATAATTTCTTCAACAACAAGAGTAAAATAAAAAGACTTGAAGAAAAAGTTAGGATTTTAAAAGAGTCGAGAGAAAGGAGTACCATAATTTTATACTCGTAGAAGAAACTGTGAGAATTTCTACAGACTGTTGAAGAGTGAAAGGAAAGATTGAAGAAAAATCGTAGTAGGCGGTCACCGGATAAGATAGATGTACCTACTTATATTCTTGACGCTGCTCTTTTAAATTAAAATTGTAAAAGTAAGCAGGCGGAACGAGATTGGTCGGCTGAAGCAAATTGTGAATCGA
This sequence comes from Noctuana haematospila, assembly GCA_018231265.1. NCBI lineage: Eukaryota > Metazoa > Arthropoda > Insecta > Lepidoptera > Hesperiidae > Noctuana > Noctuana haematospila. Next base: position 12,463 of record DWQL01000714.1, on the reverse strand, counting down.
ATGCAAAAAAGTTCCATAGATATATTTAATATTGTTTATATAAAAATTACATACACATACTATCAATTTGCAGAGCAATATGCTCACAGAGTCATCCAATTAACCTATACTGCCGTGTAATTCAAAGTCGTGCAAAGCTATGCTAACTGAGTTACACAGCGTGAAATGACAGAACTATAAAATATATGAGAGCAGAATATGGCCCAAGGCGGGAAGCTGGCGTTTCATAATGCTGTCATATAGTACTAGCTTAGGGATTCATATAATACAACTTTAGTAAAAGCTATCTTTGATAGTTCAGAGGTCGCGGCAGGGATAACGTCGGTGCAAGGCAGCAAACTTTCCAAAGCAGCCTTTAAGCCTGAAGATGTTCGACAAATTTAACAAGATTCCTGTTGCCTTAGTTGCTAAAGAGAACATACTGCTACGGCACTGACAATGACAAAGTAACGGTACCGATTAAAGTTACGTAATGTTTGAATTTCGACCTAATATTACACATTTTTATTGGTATTGTGCGTATTAAAAATTAATTATCACTTGTTTCTGATAATGCAAAGCATTACAGATAACAAAATAAACAAATATCGCTTAACACTTATAGCCCACACTAGGATTCCTAATGTCATAGGTGCCATGGACACACAAAGACACTAATGCCCAGACTATATAGGAACACAAATCTAAATTCATCATTTAAACTTCTGCACTGCTGGGAATTGGATCCTAGGGCCCTTTGGATGACGAAGTAGCGTGAGACTCCATTAAAGTGAGTCAATAATTTATTGTGGGAGTTTAAATTATATTACCAGATTTCTTTTGCTGGGAAAATTTCATTATTCTGGGAAAAGGCATTTGGTTTGGTTTTAGAAGCAGTGCAAAATTTAGTGCTTTTTGGAATTCCACTTATAATATTGACCTTTCTGCTTTTATGGGTAACTATGTATTTACTTTTTCCTATGATACAATCGTTTTATAAACTGTACAGAAGAATATTTGAAGAATAGTAACTGTGTTTCTCATATTAATAATTTTTAGTTAAATTGATTATTATAACTTTTTAGTAAAACTACTATTAAGTGAAAAGAAACCTAACAAGCTCACAAATTCAGAAAAGGAAATCCGAAAGAGAAATCGTTATTGGATCTTTGAAAACAAAGCTCTTTTAGCACTTTTTTAATGTATCGCCCCGTCCCTAAATGTGTCCATTGGCACGTACCCGAATATATTGTATTTCACATTTCACAACATAAAGGTGAAGTAACGTTTCTGTTCCTACAAATGCTGAATCACTTCTTTAACTCTCAGAAAACGTAATTATTTTATCAAGGTTATAAGAAGCAATAATGCGTCAGCATGAAGCGGAAGATAGAAATCAAATCATTTCAGCGTTCGACGACTTGTATTTCTGCGAGGAAAAACATTATTATAACTTTGTTACAGAATGAAGAAACGAGGTTTTACCTACACAGCTGAAAATAACGAGTTTTGTCCACACAATATTGTGTTACTTGTTTATTAGCAGACGTCTGGAGTCTCAAAACGATCAATTAGCTAGGTTCAGGAGCGCTCAATGTAACACTCAATTAAGAGATCTTGTAAGTGAAACAATTGGTCACCGTTATAGCTATGTAAATATGGCTACTTAGTATTGTAAAGGAATTTATTATATGCATAACTTTTATTAAAAAGAACAAAATTGCCTTCTGAGTTACAGTGACAGATAGTAGAAAGCGAAAGAGAGATAATGCAGTACTAAATAAAGGGTATTTTCATAAATTTTTATCGTAATTAATTATAATACCTATTAACATGTTCCAACTTTTTATTCCAACTTTTTATTCCTATTAATATGAATTCTTCCACAATATAATATCTATTTCAAATAAACGCATCGGCTCCAAGAAGTTAAAGTTAGTAATGGCCCTCGAGAAATTCCGCTCAAAATGCAAAACAATTTCATTGTTAGTTAATTATAATAACGATTTCAAATTTAATTATGCTACACAAGACTCTGTAGGAAGATCCGAGGAGTTTACAAAGATAACCTTATCCTGAAATTAACAAGGTTAAAGTTCGACCTTGTGTTTTGGTATCTTGTTAGAACTTAATACCTCTATTTTGTGGCCTAGGAGATCCTAGACAGACGTCTATTTTAGAACAAATTGTACGATATGTACGAATTGTACGATAAGCGTTAAGATATAAATTCTTACTAAACTAACTAGCTAATCAACAAATAAACTATTTCTTACATAATCTTAAATGCTCAAAGATATAGGTCCCTATGTTTTACTCCGGGTCTAGACTGTCCATAGCATAATCATTACCTACTGCCTGTTTAATAGGACAGAATTTGTAAGTTCGAACTTGACTTAAAGTCAATATTGCTTTAGTCTATATTTATTATTAGGGCGGCTAGGTGGTAAACTTTTACACTCGAGAAGAATATAATTGATATTTTATTTGTTTACCATCGAAGACGATATCAACATTTTCGTATGTATATGTATTTATGAAGTGTAGATCTACGCTAGCGATAATTTAATTAAAACCTTTCAATAAGAAATTTTCATGTTGAGATGTTTTTGCTATAAATGTGCGTACCACTACGGCCTGTTATAATTATTTAAACCTTCAGCTTCCAAGGGCGGATGTACCTAAAATTAATAATGAACCATTCTGGCTATCTTAAGATTATTTTAAAAAGCATTACGTACACAATACATTAGTTATTATATATTTAAACTAATGAAAAAGATGTTAATTTTTAAAAAGAAAAGAACTTTGTACTTAATCCTCTATTTAACAATTTTTCTTAGAAAAGCCTTACTAAAATATTTCTCAACGACAATATTATTTATACTTTCCATAACTTCCAACTAACTAATACCAGTAACAATACCATCGCGTATCTATTTAATAATAATCTTCGACTATACATATTCAAGTCAAATTAAGTTTTAGATTAATAATAAAGTAAGAACCCAGATGCCTTAATTTTTTTTATTAGAAAAATATGAATACGATAATCTGTTTACTTACTGTTTACTTACTAATCTGTTAATTTACAATATTCTTTTTACTTATTTGCTCGTAGGTAGCTTATAGTAACTGATTCCCAATCTTACTAGTAAGCCCGAATAGCTGAGCCTCTAGAGAGACATCATAACATTTGATTGAAACTGGAGACGTTTTCAATATACATCTATTAATTGAAACTAATAAATAAATAACTAATGAATGTTCCTTGCCACATAATTGATAGACTAACTAAGTAATTGGAATAAAATGAGAAAGTGTTACAATCACTTTCTCGAAAGCGTGCAATGATTCTGCTATAACGACTCAAGCAATCCCAACAGCGAGCCTTTATTAAATAAGAAATCCTAATAAAATGCGGGATGAGGGTGACAATGAGAAATATTTTCCACTCTAAATTGCGCTAATCATGTAATTTCTCTACGTCGTCATGGTAACAAAAGAATAATGCTTTCACACGTTTAAACCAGGAAAAAGTTTTATGCATTCTAAAGCTTTTTGGTTTCCAGTAGGTACATCGGAACGCAGATAAGTTATAAGTTCATAAAATACTATAATTTATGATAAATTGTAAATCCTTTTTATTTTTATTAAATTTGTGGTGATAATGGTTAATGGTTACGCATACATGCAACTGTCGTAAATTTAGAATAGAATAATTATTTATTGGTGAAACTCGAACAATTAAAAAACACACTTTTGGAAACAATTAAAAGAAAATTATGTCCATAATGACTCCTTACAAAACAGATAATACTAAGGCCCTTCTAATAAACTTCTAAACAGATAATACTAATAATAAGGCCCTTCGATAATAACAGGTTCGAAAACGAAATATTTTCATTTTCCAACATTTATGGAAGGTTGTTTAATTTCACTGGCGTCAATTAAGACAAAACCTAACCTAGGTTTTGTCTTAATTAATTAGTTAATAGTAAAAATTAAGACAAAACCTAGGTTAGGTTTTGTCCAAAATTTCTACTAAAGCATTTCCGTTCTTATTTAATTAAAAGAATAAATATTAAAAAAGCAAACGGACAAATTAAAGTCATGTCAGCAAATGAAATAAATTATTTAACTAATAATTTTGTATCTAACATCTGCTTAACTTAAACAAATTTCGAGACCGTTAATCCGGGGACCGTTTCGCTTGATTTGTGGTATTTGAACCGAACGCAAATAGCTCGAGGGCTGTGACCCAATATTTAGAAATAATAAGTTCAAAATATACCTACAACTTTTATCTATTTCTAGACAACGCAAGATAATATAAATATGCTAGATACTCGTATATACCCTACACAGCAGAAGACTAGCAACATGTTTTTTTTTATACTCTTATATCCCTGGCATATCCATATCTGGGAACGTCACTAATGGACTATGTTGGCAGGAGGTCTTGCGGTGCTCTCCTATTTATTCGCGTGACCGCGAGACCTTAACAGGCTTCATTAAGTCACAGGCCAGCTCGTTTGGGTGGATGTCCAAGCGACGCGGGTAAAGCAAAATGATATGTCAATCAACTTATTATTGTACTAGTACTTTGCACACCAAAACTGTTACGAAGAATTTTCATTTGTGTCGCGTTGTACAATAATTATGAAAAAGATACAGTCTTATTTCAAACTTTGGTTACATTTTTTTTGAATGCAATAAAGACCATTTGTTGTGGTTATTTCAACAATAATTATATAGTTATTCCCTTCGGCAGCTGAATGACTTAAATGAGCGGCAAACGAGCGTGTAAGCTACCTGATGTTAAATGGTTACTGCAACACGTCCAGTGTCCACCCACACCGTCGATATCCAAGTCCAATACCAACGTGCGTTATGGCTACTCATGAGGACTAAAATAGTCGCCTCAAATGGAGTTATGTATCTCCGGCACCCACACTCCTTAATCACAACAGCTTTTTTGTTTCAAGGCGGGTTGTAAGAGTGGTGGTAGGTATTACCTCCCCGGGCAAACGTACATGTTCTACCATCTAGTCTAGGTGGCCATTACTTACATTTTGCATCAGAACCATTGTCGTCTCGTCACTCCAGCCATTTAAAAGGAACCTAATACATGTGCAACACCTATTTCTATAAATATGTTTTCACACAGCTTTTGTATGACTTTTTATTCATATTATGTATATTTTTACAAATATTGTTGCAGGTAACTATATATTATTTCGTATCTCTGGTGAAAACATACAATTCCTCGGTCGATACTTGATGTCTGACTTGTTGTCTTACGAATAATAATAACACGGCATTTTAAGCTATATTTAGATCTGGTCGTCAATACAACTGAACGACGTTTACGTACTGAATATATGCAGTTAAACGTAAATCTGTGTCTGATTGTAGTAGCCGCCTTTACTGCGTATATGGCCGCTCCACTCTTAGTTCCTACTCCGTGTTACATACTGATATGCTTCTCCTTCAATTAAAGCGGTACATGCGGTACATGAAAAAACATGATCAAAAACTAACCAACATTATAAAGTTTTCTGTTTTCAAAAACAAAATAAAATGCTTTCGATATGTCATCTCACCAATACTTTGTTTATTATTGTGTTACCTATTTTAGGGATCTTATTTTATTAGTTTTGTATAACGTACATGTTTGCACAATCCGCTCAAATCCTCACCTATTTTCACCAATGGCGACCCTTCACAGAGTAACCCTAATCCGGCCGGTCCACTCTCACCCGAACCTCACGATGCGGAGACGCTTTATATTTGTCCTTCTATTGGTAACTTAATTCTGAATCACTAAAGTTTTACTAACAAGTTGAATGTCAAAGTTTAAACAGCTGAAATTGGTCTAAAATGTCGAACGTACAAAATACTTCGCTGAAAACCGTACATTGAATTCATCTGTTTTTTTTTTTGCGTTTGGAGCTCTATGACCCCGTCAATGATTAACCGATTTTTGAAAATCTATTTTTGTCTTGTAGGGTATGTTTCCAGTTGGGAACTTTAGTAAATTTTATAACTTTACCAACCTAACGAATAGCAATAAATCACGTGTGATTGAAGAATATTGTTTCTAATAGTTGTAACCTTGCAGAGCCGTTGCACTCCCACACCCACAATGTCAGTATCTGATGATAGGTCCTGGACGTGATTGACGGATCTCCGTAACGGATGATCGTAATCGAACTGCGATTAAATAAAATTTATTACTGTCATTAGTCAGTAGGCAGTAAGTGGGTTAGATTTTGAATCTTGACATGACACCGGTAATTCTTTTTGGGAATGTAAGTGTAAGTAAATTGTAATGAATATAAGTGAATAACATAGTTTAGTTGGCTTCCTTCCTAAAGTAGGTAGGTTAGGAAGGTAAAGCCTATGTACGACCACATTGCTCGAATATAGATTGGTGAAGTTTCAAAACGATTACTAATAAAACAAATAAAAAGGACTTAAATGTGAATAGTTATATAGGTATACTTTGTAATTTTACCTATGCTAAAGATTTATTATAAAAATAAGAACTTAAAGCTCTATCTTTAACCATGAAGTTTTTTCAATCGCACAACTAGGTATATACTCAATTTTCTTTACTTTGTCCGATGATCATCATTCGAAAGATTTCTAAAACAAATCATTAATTACCAAGAAAACAAATAATTGGCCCAAACAAATAATTTATTTAGCAAACTTTATATAATTGAATTAAAAATATACAAAATACAAATATTTTCATGTATCGTACATAGTAGAAATGTACCATGGTAATATTTTATAAATTAACTGGATTATATTTATTGCCCGTTCAAACCATTTTTGTTATTTATTTGTTATTTATTTAATCAGTAAACTTATTTTTGGTTTCAGTCTGTATACTAATTAACTGCCACTAATAAAGTTTTGAGTTACGATGACCCTAAATTTTCTTGCGGCTTTAATTTCTCTTTTATGTCCAATAACTCTGTCCTTACCTAGCGTAATATCTCGTAAATGCGGAGCATTCCACAGAATTAACATTATCCACGAGAATTGCCGCCAATTAGGTTAGCGGCACAATGTCTACGAAGTGCTACGCGCCGCGCTGGCTACGCTCGCTACACTCGGAAATCGCCACTTCATGACTTTATTTACATATCTTGTAGACAGCCTGTTTCCCGCGTGCAATGCCGACCAAACCTACAAAGGCTAAACTTAATTGGTTTCCTCAACTATGGAACCGACATTAGAGCCCCTTACGACTTACATTATTGTAAACAAGCTTGTGCTTCCATTTAATTATGTGTGATATATCGTGTCTGCCTACGGTAAATTAACATGGTAATTAAATTCCGACTCCGCTCACACGATTAAATCTAAGCTTCACGTTATATTTGATATTCTGCATAATTTTTTTAAATAGTAAACAAAAAACTGTTTTACGGAGAAAACAGATTCAGGGCGCCACTATTTATATAATTTATGAAAAAAGGAATTCGGTTGGATAGAACATCGGGACAGGCTCGTAATAGACGTCTTAATAATACATACATACATATATTTTTTAATAACTTAATATGGTTGAAACTTAGATGATTTTCAATGCGTGATGATAAATATTCAAAACTAAAAATAAGCAAATCGATTGGATAGAAGGACCGATCGAACTCGTCTCGTATGAAATTTATTTCATAATTTTTCAATATAATTATGTATAGATGGTTCTGGTATGCGCGGTAAGATCCAAAGCCTGCAATAAATAGGAAAAAGACATGAGCAAAAGTAACTTCGTAAGTCACTTTCTTATAGATTTGCATGAAATGAAGTTTAGAAGCCAAGTAGGTTGCAATCATAATGAAGGCGATGCTGGCATGGCTCGTCACGTCATTTAAATTCACAACGTCGCGACAGCATTTTGTTTATGATAGACTCTTTATAAAGAGCGTGCCGAGCGCCTCGACAAATATAGAGACATAACGCATTGACCTTATATTAATGGCGAGGACAGTACCTAGTAGTGCTTTTATAGAAAACTCGTTTACCTATAACGCAGTTAATTTTTTTATTCATTAAACACACAACGCTTTATAATAAAATAAAGATTGTCATCGTGTTATATTCATTAAAAAAAATTGAAATATGTAGTATATTATTCTGTGCGATGATTATGTTAATGCATTGATTCTAATGATGCTCACTATATGCAACTACATACTCGTAGTTACATTTGCATTATAATTCAGTTAATTTGAACTACTTATAGACATTTGACATGTCGATCGACATCCCCATAGACCAATAATACTGTGAATTACTTATGTAGTTCTGTAACTACTTATGTAAAACTGTAGTAAGGGAATACACATATTACATAAGTATATTCCCTTACTACAGTTTTACATAATTTCACTGTAACTTATGTACATAAATTCTCTACAGATATGTAAATATCTTAGGGTATACAACATTTGTCGTTTAACTTTAATGAAGAATTAAATTTTAATAGTTTACTTGCTAAAAGCTTTCAACCCCGAAAGTACCTACTTAATACCCTTTATACCAAAAAAGGAAAAGAGTTTAGTCATTTCTTATTTATGTACATATTCTTTGTGTCAGCATTATGATAGATTACGTATTGTGAAAACTTGTATAAAAGAAAACATATTGCGAAAAGTACAATCGTTATACTCGTATTCCATATACATATTTTAAACCATGACACAAATATAATTTTACCTTTAAAGGTTCTTATAGCATCTTTGGATACTATATTTATAGTATTAACAGTTTAATACTAAAATTAAAGTAAGTAAAAGTAAAGTAGTAACACAACGGTACGGCGTACCAAACGAAAATGTCGCCCAGGGCACGCATCTAAGTTGCGCCCTTTTATAATTTTTTATTGCATAAGACAGTGTTAAGTTAAATTAAGTAACTGTAATTTTAAAAAAGCGTATTTACATAAATTTATTCTTTATAAAATCAAGTGTATAAATAGTAGTTGAATGTACTTCAGGCACTGATGTATATTGGACGAAAAGACTTTCATCCGCGCACTACATAATAAGTTTGACTAGCTTTTAATAAATAATTTAAATTTTTAAGGTGATTGCACGTTCGCCCACTTTGCAAGGTGCCCAGGGCACGTGTCCTACCTACGTTTCCCTAGCTACGCCATTGGGGTAACAACAGACAAATTTAATGTTGTCTCCATTACCTCTAATGAAACTTTTCGCAATAATACTATTTTTAAAGGTAACCAATTTTTGTTGTTGCCGCGAGTTACATTTAAAGAAATGTCAATTTTATAATTTTTGTTTTTCATACATCTACGACAAAATGTAGCTTTGCTGAAAATTAAATTTTATCAAATATGTTTGATGGTGCGATCAAAATCGTTTGTGCGTTAACCGAGTGCGATCGGCATGTTCAGCGTGTTCCATGTCACTAGAATAATCTACTATAGTAGTTTTCATTCAATTACTAGAGACACGCAACTCGATGTTTAATCGAGCGTTTGCGGAAACTTACCTGTGTCCTCTAATCTAACAAGGCCTTTACAATTTACTCGTTATTTTTATACTGTGTACTCATTGTAACTGAGTTCATCTGTATATTCTGAATAATGTTATTCAAAGTAAACAGAAGCTCGTTTATTTGAGTCTTTCATATCCGAAATTGCCCGCAGGTTCAGTTACAAAATGACATTAGATCATTAGACAGCTCGTTTATATTAAAAAACAGATTATTATATTTTTAGCATTGTTTGTGGGTGAAATATTCAAATACTAGGTGTTGCCTACAGTTATGCTCATGTTAAATTAGATTTTGTTAAAAAGTCTCACAAATGAACTATTAAAATGTACGAGTATATTAGTAAAAAAGGTAACTTAGGTAGGTACATGCGAGTCTGTGATATCAGTACAGGAATAAAAGTCTACAGCAATACGTCTCCGTAAGAAACTTGTTTTATGCTTATATTTGCATGTACATTTTTAGTTCTCTTCCATTAAACGCGAGCATCGACAGTGGAAGCGTCCGTGCAAATAACATGGGGTTCCCATATTACCCATGTGCCATATAGGTTTAAGCAAGATTGTTGGAATGAAGTTTATGTTATTAATTTATCTGTGTCCTTTTTCGCTGAATTATTATAGTAGCCACCACGATGTGCCTTATCAGATCCGTGATACGTAACCTAACTGCATTGCATAATCTTGGTGCATCCGGGTTAATAACACGCAGCTTGCACCTCCAGCACCTCTTATGAGTTTATAAACATGAATTAGTAATAGTTACGTAAAATAACCTAACCAATAGTCTGGCCGGCTGAAGTATGAATCCCTTTCGCCGAAAGGTCGCCGATGTGACTTCGAACCGGCGGAATCCACGATGAAATATTACTATCCTTTATTTTATACAATTGTAGAATAAAAACTTCACCATTATGTCAGAATACAATAAAAATTTACAGTAATGTGAAGCATTTAATCTACGTCGTATCTTGAAGAACTGCCATCCCTCTAATCGACATATTATATGTATAAAAAAGGCATTTCAATTCATAAATTCCCCTCACAAAATAAAAGCATTCATATAAGTAGACACTTATGAATATTTTATTGGTACCATTTATCTAACTTATCGGATGTGCGTTTAGTTTTAGGCTTTCATAACTTAGGTAAACGAAACATTAGCATAAAAGCTCCAAATATAAAACATGTAAACATGTCTGTACAAACGTTTTTGGATGAAATTATTTTACAAAAATATCAAGGAAATACGTATCTAGAGTATCTAGCTAAACTCAAGATTTTATTAGATAAGAAACTTGGATTATTCCTAATGCATATTTAATAGAAATTTTTGCCACATAATCTCATACAAATAACCTTAATCTAAATATAATGATGGAATTAACTCCGCTACATACCTACTTGTATTCAATTTTGAACGGGGTATTTTAGTGTTCAGGTCAGGTTCAAATACATTCAGCTTGGGTCTGAGGATAATTTAATTCCTCCATTCATGGAGGTGCGAATTTGCAAGTGCGTATCAGAGGGCGCGCCACCGGCCCGCCCGCGCGCGCCCCCACCCGCGCCCTCCGAGATGACGTCAACAGCCCACCACACCACCCGATTATAAATATAGCCATGCCGATAGCACGCCACAGGTTTCGGCCCTTTTAACTCAACGTTTTGTCTAAAAAATCTTAACCTTATAACCTGTACATACTCGTATATATCTAATAGTCCAGTCTCAAAGTTATAAACAAACGTTTTAAGTGATTTTAAACAATAAGATAAGAAGAAAACATCACTTTTTTATCTATTATTACGTTGTAAAATCTATAATGAAATCATAGATTTCAAGTACATATATTTTAAAGGTCGCGGTGCTATTCAAAAGTTAAATCAAACCCATTACAATTAAATTTTACATTGATCCATTAACACTGCGAATTGAATCGCGGAAACTAATTTGTATTTTAAATTGTCAATTCTAACATTCCTTGATTGTTAATTTATTGTAATTGAATTAAAAAAGACACTAAGTAAATATTGCTTACATTTAAACGAAAAGCTACGTTATTTTTCTGTAGCCGCGTATTTTACTTAATTCGCCAATTATTTTCCACTCTGAAAATGTTGTCTGAAGACGATACTTTATCCATTGTTAAATTATAAAAAGAGGTTTCGTTACATTTCTATTAAATCTTGCTTTATTAAGACAGTATGAGAAATGTAAACTTAAAACAAGTGTAATAGTGACCTTGCCGTCGTTCACAAAGATTTCGATTATGCATATATTAAATTAGCGAGATATAATATGCTTAAAACTTACAAATATATCGCTTTAACTCAAAATCGCGATGTTTTAAAAAGTATAAGTTACTTTAAGTACTTACTACTGGGCCCTAAAATATGTTAATAACTTTTCCTTTCACAATTACGGGTTTCCTCACAATTAATTTTATTAATAAGCCAATATCTATGTTAAAAAAAAATACAATAATGTTTTAAATACCACAAGTTTCTTTATAACATTATCCTGTTAAAGGTTAGCAATCTTCATTAATTAGATTAATTATTCGCTGATCCCGATCAAGGATGAGCAAATGTATTTAAATGAAAACAGCTTAATCATTTTCCACCATCTCTAAGAACGCTAATAAAAGCTGATAAATTGTTAGAATACTCGTATTATCTCAATTGGGATTGTAGATATATTTACATTAATTCCAAACCTAAGTAGGTACTTGTAATACATCGTCATGACGAGTTATCATAGAATCATCTTCTATACAAATAAATAAAATTGGAGTGTCTGTTTGTAATATTAAAATAACCGCTTTTTACTAAATATATATGTACACGTACACGGTACATATACCAAAATATTTTTTTTACTATTTTTGTCTGTCTGTCTATTTGTTCCGGCTAATCTCTGGAACGGCTGGACCAATTTTGACGGGACTTTC